>JAOYSI010000008.1:1428781-1439865 GCA_025775065.1 Hiodon alosoides
CGAGTACACGCACAGGAGAGGTCCGGGCACGCCCATCAGCACCGGCTGAGGATCATGCTAATTGCAAACAGCATTTACGACCTGTAATTCCTCAGTAGGTGCTGGAGTTGGTAGAGGAGCCGGGCGAGCCACCTCTAATGGGTGAACACACCGTAACAGTGTACAACGGCAATTCCAAAAAGTTGGGACAGTATGGAAAATGCTAAAAAACAAACAAAAGGTGTCATTTGAAAATTCAATTCACCCTGTATTATATTGAAAACACAATATTAACACATTTCTCCAAAATGTCTACATATCTTTCTGCATTAATGGTGCCCTCACAGATGTGCAAGTTACCCATGCCATGGGCACTGACACACCCCCATACCATGACAGACGCTGGCTTTTGGACCTGACGCTGATAACAGCTTGGATGGTCCTTTTCTTCTTTGGCCCGGAGAACACGATGGCTGTTTTGTCCAAAAACTATTTGAAATGTTAAATCATCGGACCACAAAACACGATTCCACTGTGCTACTGTCTATCTCAGATGAGACCGAGCCCAGAGAAGTCGGCGGCGCCTCTGGACAGTGTTGATGTATGGCTTCTGCTTTGCATAGTGAAGCCTTAACTTGGATCTGTGGATGCAGCGGCGAACGGTGTTTACTGACAAAGGTTTACCAAAGTTTTCCCGAGCCCATGTCAGGATATCCATTACAGATTCATGACGGTTGTTAAGACAGTGACGTCTGAGGGATTGGAGATCACGCGCATTCAGAAGTGATTTTCGGCCTTGTCCTTTATGTACCGAGATTTGGCAGGATTCCTTGAATCTTTTAATTATATTGTGCACTGTACAAGGTGAAATGCGCAAAATCCAACCGATTTGTCTTTGGGGAGTGATTGCCTCAACTGTTTTACATCACCTTCTTATTTCAACTTGTCACATCCCAATTATTGCACCGTCCCAACTTTTGATTAAAATTTAAGTTAAAGTTTTGATTAGTTAAAACATACATGTCTTTATATTCGTTTTTTGTTTAAATACAAGTCAAAGTACATTTACAAATCACTCCTCTTTGTTTTTATTAGCATTTTCCATACTGTCCCAACTTTTTTCGGAATTGGAGTTGTATAACACGTATTTACGTGTAGTTATATTATATTGCGTTGCAAGCTCCATGGGTCTGACGAGTGTGATGACGTAATGCCACCACGGCACAGGGAATTTAGTACAATGCCCTTTGTGACCAAACTGAGACGGACAATGCATGTGTCTTTATGTGTCTAAGTATTGGCCAGTGTGATTCATCTGGGCAGACTGAGTGAAACCTATCAGCTTGTTTTAATGCCTGAAAATATCAGGTGGAAGATCATCCCTCTTAACAGCAAGCCAACTTCCCCCACATAGTAGGAGGGCCCTGGAGACATTTCAAGAGGGTCTGTACATACTGTATGTACAGTGCCATGAAAAAGTATTTGCCCCCTTCCTGATTTCTAAGTTTCTTGCATATTTGTCGCACTTAAATGTGGCAGATCATAAAACAAATTATTATGTTAGACAAAGATAACTCGAGGAAATACAAAATGCAGTTTTTAAATGATGATTTCATTTATTAAGGGAAAAAAGCTATCCAATCCTACCTGGCCCCATGTGAAAAAGTAATTGCCCCCCTTGTTAAATCATGAATGAACCACGGTGAGAGCAATTATCCACAAATGGAGAAAACTTGGAACAGTGGTGAACCTTCCCAGGAGTGGCTGGCCTACCAAAATTACTCTAAGACCGCATCAACGACTCATCCAGGAGGTCATAGAAGAACCCAAAATAACATCTAAAGAACTGCAGGCCTCACTTGCCTCAGTTAAGGTCAGTGTTCATGATTCAATCATAAGAAAGAGACTGGACAAAAATGGGATCCATGGGAGAGTTCCAAGGCGAAAGCCACTGCTGACCAAAAAGAACACAAAGGCTGGTCTCACATTTGCCAAGAAACATCTTGATGAACTTTTTGGAAGGTGTGAGTCCTGTTACCTGTTACAGCATTTCATAAAAAGAACATCATACCAACAGTCAAACATGGTGGTGGTAGTGTGATGGTCTGGGGCTGCTTTGCAGCTTTAGGACCTGGATGACTTGCTATAATTGATGGAACCATGAATTCTGCTCTCTACCAGAAAATCTTGAAGGAGAATATCCAGCCATCAGTTTGTGACCTCAAGCTCAAAGCACTTGGGTTATGCAGCAGGACAATGATCCGAAACATACCAGCAATTCCACCTCAAACACCTTTAAAAAATAAAGGTTTTGGAGTGGCCTAGTCAAAGTCCGGACTTAAATCCGATTGAATTGCTGTGGCATGACCTTAAACAGGCCGTTCATGCTCGAAAACCCTCCAATGTGGCTGAATTAAAGCAATTCTGCAAAGAAGAGCAGGCCAAAATTCCTCCACAGCGATGTGAAAGACTCATGACCAGTTATCGCAAATGCTTGATTCCAGTTATACAACCAGTTATTAGGTTTGGGGGTAATTACTTTTTCACATAGGGCCAGGTAGGTTTGGATAGCTTTTTTCCCTTAATAAATGAAATCATCATTTAAAAACTGCGTTTTGTATTTCCTCAGGTTATCTTTATCTAATATTAAAATTTGTTTGATCTGCAGCATTTAAGTGTGACAAGTATGGAAAAAACTAAGAAATCAGGAAGGGGGCAAATACTTTTTCAAGGCACTGTAAATCTCTTATGAATAATGGACTTTTTGGTCCCACTTTACAATAATACCTGTGTAAACGCACTATACAAAGGTATACACAGTGCAAGCGAGGTGCATATTGTTGAATCTATGCAGAAGTGTTCAATCAGTTTATGGCATATAACAAGAAATCTGTATTAAGAGAATCATAGCTTGAATATGTACACGTGTGTAACAAAAGCTACCCACTTATTGTAAACTGTAAAACACCAGTCATCTTAAACACAACAGTGTAGTTACATGCCTATTTAATGTAAAGTTTAAGATCGTAGTAACATGGTAGGTAACATGGTAGGACACAAACAAACCATTTGTAAAGTTTTACATTTTTACAATTAATTTTTTTTGGTAATAGTTTTTTCAAAAAGATCTGTTTAATGATTAAAAAAATTATTATCACCAAACTTAAGTTACATTTGGTAGATCTGTGCATCAGCATCTCTTGTGTGTGATTAAAATGATCCAATACATGACAGCACTTTTCCCCGCTATTTGGGTCTATTAAATCAGCAATGGTTACATAGAAGTCCATAATTTTTTACATCATGGGATCATGGCCTGAGTGTAATAATAATAACGAAGAGTCTGGTTTCACAGCTAAAGTACTTGATATGTTCATAAGACTTTGCACACTGAGTCTGCAAGACCTGCCCTGGCAGATTTTCTGCCCACGTAGACCTCATTGTTGAATGAGGCCCGCTTTCACTGAGCTGGGCTTTGAGTGGGTGTCTGGGCCACTGACATGTCCTACATTCTTCCCCACCTCTCTGTACAACATTAGGCTCATTCCCCTCAGCTTCCTACGAATTGAGTCAGGCTCATACTCTCGGACAAATTGTCTTTTTAATAGATGGTGACAGGTGCTGGTGTCTGTTGGCACCTGAGTTTTCGATGGCGCCTGGCACCTCTGCTGCACGCAGAAGCTGGTAGTCATGGTCCTGTGCTCTTCCAATCAGTGCCCTAAACCAAGCTGTGGTCAAAGCATTTCATAATAATGAGAGGTGTAGAAGACAGGGCTTATAGAGCTTTGTCTTAAAGCCGGTCTGTAACTGCCGGATGAAACATATGGATGTTTCTGAGCAGCAGCCTAGAGAAGGATAAGAGAAGGATAAGGCGGGCCAGATAATATTCACCCAAAAAGTTTTTCTGATGTTAGACAGAACTAAAGGTGAACATGAATTGAGAAAGTGACAAAAATATACAATGTGTGTACGTTTATTTTAATTATTTTATTTTAAGCATTATTTTAATGTTTGTTTCTTAACACAGTCATTCCTGTGGCCCAGGTATTCAAAGACTTTCATTTAAAATTCTCCCATCGGCGCAGGAGTTTGGGGGTCATGCTTTTATTGGTAATACATAATGTATCTCCCCTTCAGGTAAAACAAAACAATTGGCACAGCTCCCTGACATCGCCATTTGTTTTTTTACTAATTTGTGTCTTGCTGCATTCCTCCCTGGGCAAGGGACATTTGATAAAACATGTGAACGTGTGAGTGTTGAGGCTGACATAAGTAAAAACAACACAATTATAAGGGACCCAAAGGGCTTATGTGGCCGTCTTTATAGACTGCTCTTCAAGATGTTTTTAGATCTAAAAAAGTGACCGAAGGCCATCATTAATGTGAGTGAAAAATCCAAGAAATTATTTTAATTACCCTTTCACAGAGCTTTGAAAAAAGTCTGGCTTCTGTTTGGCATATTAAATCTGGCAGTACCACAAACCAATCCCTGTGTGAAATTTATTTAAACTATATTTGACTTTTGTTGGTAACAAACCTTCTTCTTCTTGAGGAGTCATATGGGAGAGAAGCGGGACTCGAATAAAATCAAACCCAAATTTGAACTAAAATGAATGGCAATCAAATGAATATTGTAAACACTGACAAATGCCGAGAGAAAAGGCACGCCTGTCAAACTACCAAATCACTAACAGCTGGATAAACATCTGCATGTCAACTGCAGGGAAAATGAATAATATTTATCATGAACTAATATGGGCACTTCTTCTCAGAAACAGACCAAACAGAACAATGTTTCTGCAATTGGCAACGTTGTTTGCTGGAGCGTGCTGTGGAGCCAGAGAAGCTCACGCCGTAAGCAGCTGAAGCCTGTCCTCTTGAGATGTGACACACCTCAGATCGTCTGTGGACAAAAAAAGGAGCCTTCTTACGTTCAACAGCTTTCCCTCTCTCTGCTGAGCGCTGTGAACTCTTGTTACGTGCCTATGTATAATGTACACAGGCTGTTCGTTTCACAGTCTTTCACAGGAATTTCTGGCAGTTGCCTTAATCTTACATTTGAAACAACTTACAAATTTATAACAATACCTAAACAATAATTTATAAATTGGGGGGCAGTTGAAGCTGTGGGAGCAGATTGAGAGGATCATCAGAGGACCCTCAAAAACCCTTCAGATACAGATCAGTGGGTTATTAACTAGCCTGGGGTTTCACTTCAGTCTCAGAAACAGAAAGTGTTTGAAGAAGAAAACCAATATTACAATCTCCAAAAATTGGGCCATCCTTCCTTCATCCACTCTGTACAAGACTTGATGGCGACCCTATAGTGAAAAATGGCCAAATATATATTTCATACGCAGATTCAACTATAGAAAAGAAATATATGAAGTAAAGAGAAACTGGCCAACTCTGCAACAAACAAAGTGTAATATTTATGTTAAATTAAATGGCATGAAGAATGTACACTCACAACAATACTTGGGTATAGCATAAAATATGCAGTGGATCTAATGCCATCTAGCTCATCCAATTCCACGATGAATGTAGCTTTAATAATAAGCCGTAGCAGGTTGGCAATGTGATATTTAATTCAGTGGTGGATTCAGACTATGGGATGCAAGGTATTCAGACACCAATGGCAGCAGAAAAAGTCAGAGGTCACCCCTTTAGGGTTAGCCGCAGCACAATCATCTGCATACTAAGGTTTACTAAATGTTTACTAGAATAAAAGAATCTCATTACGCTGCACTAGTGAGACGATTTACTGAAAGCCCTCCACATCACCTTAACGACTGGTTACTCATTCCGACAATCAAAAGCTGCTCAATGAGCTGGAGAAACACGTCCAGCCACGGGACATGCGTGTGCTTGCAGCATGTGTCGCAACATGCCACAATTCCTAATGGAATATTCTGTTTTGAAAAGTGATGTCTAATGTAGTTTCATATACTTGAATGACAAACTTAGAGCCTTTGACACTTTTTGTGAAAAAAGGAGAAGACTGATACAGCCTGACAAGGCAAAAATCTTTAAGACATCTAGGGTATTGATCTTGCACATTGCGTGGATCAACTTCTGTGCTTTTAAAAGCCTCCAGGTAGCTCAAAGACAGAAGCTCCTTTTTGCTCTTGATGTTTGTTATTTGTGTCAAAGCTAAGCACTGGAGGATTGCAGACAGTAGATTGCAATTCATTACCATGTCAAACGCTGATTAGAGGAACGGCCACCTGGGGTAGATCTCATGGGTTGCACACTTACAGCGATTGTTTCTCCTTTCCATACCTGACGCCATCTACCTACAGTCAAAGGGCTTAGATATACAAAGACTGTGTATAGTGCACCCCTCCTGCCTGTGGTGGGTTGAAAAAAATGAAATATGAGGCACATTCTAGAAAGAAATATTTAATATCTATTAAATTTTTTTTTCTAAATTATATATATATATAATTTAGAAAAACAGTAGATTTCTACTGAACTTATAAGATTACATGTATAAAGTGAAAATAACCTTTTTGATGTATAAAACTTTGTAATAGATATTCAAAATATTCCTTTTCAGTTGAACTACGAAACAGAAAGTCATTGTAGGAAAATAAGAAAATGAAAATAGAAAGCAGTCGTATCTGTAAGCATAATGGAATAATTCTTTTAGGGACAATGTTGTATTAATGATTATAAAGAAATATTTTAAAAATATAATTTCACTCCAGAGGCAGAGTGGGGGCATTCTCTAATGGCAAGCTTGGCATTAAGATTAAATAGACCCCTTATTTTCTTACAAATTAATTTAGTTTTGTTTATTCATTCCTTATTGCATTGAGGTGAAATGTTTCTTCATTTCTCAATCTAGACACAAGTTCCTTGCAAATGAAAATGAAAGCAAATATTATCAGACTCCAAAAGGCTAATAGGCTTATGTGCAATTTAAGGACTTTGGTAAACTGGAAACATCACATTTGAATTAAACTCAGAAAGGAGTCTTTTCAATCCCGCTATCCCAAGAACGCTTGACACCACAGCCAGCTAGGAACAGAGTCAACATGGTCTGCTGTGTGCACATTGCCTTTAGACCATGACTCAGGAAACCTTACAATGATCTACCAAGAACAGTCTGACACCGAATATGACTGGCTAACACTCTGGGAAAAAGCCTTTCTTCTAGGGAAGGTTAATAAATGGCTCTGGACACCCTGGAACGTTGGCAACCCCAGAATTCTGGATTTTTGGATAATGGTAAGATGCCAACACTGCTGAGTTTGTCATTAACTGGGAAGCACAGATTTATTTATTTGAAAGGTCTCTAATTTTGAAAGGTACACAAAACTGGCTGTGCCCCATTTTCTACCGGATCAGAATTTTTGTTATCACTTTACATTAAGTAAATCTTAATCCAGTGCAACTTAATATATTTCCATGTAGGAATTTGTGTGTAACTACACACCTTCACACGGTAACTATTTAGTAACTAATTTCACTTGAATCATACCTCACTCAAGAAAAACTATGTCGAGTCGTGTCGAGTACTGAGGAGACAGCACAACTTTGTTGTGAATCAGATTTGGACATGTCCTTTCATTATGAAACTGAAAGGTAGTATGTTATCATGAGCGTCAGTGTCTCTTAAATTGAACAGATTTAATTATTATGTCTATGGAGATGTAGGATTGGCTATTTGGCGAAATTAAGCTAGGCTACAATGCCATCCTAATCGTCTGTCTAACTAGGGAGTACTTTGTGGCAAGCACCACTGATGGGTTTTAATAAAAAGCATAACATTACTGTAACATCCAGGGGTTTGGTGTCATACATATATATATATATATATATATATATATATATATATATATATATAGACACAGTTACCAGCAAGTGCTTCTAGCAAGCAAACTAGATGTACTAGTTATTCATGTAGCCTACAAAACCATCAAACTTTATTACACTAAAATTTACTATACTAGCCAGCTGGAAGGAGATGCAGTGTAGTGGCGGCAACTGTTAATAAATATCTCATCTTCTTTTGTTGGTACTTGAGCCTTATTATGTTTGAGGTGGCTTACCCCCATATAAATTTACAGCATAAGCAAACTGCAATGGTCAGCAAACATCCAATATTATTTGCTTGCCAGCAAAGATAGAGATTTTGAGGAATAAGGAACTCATCACTAATGCCTGCCACTTTTCAAGTCGAATGTTTGGTATCTGACCTTGACAGTTAAAATATATATTCTCTATGTTCGGTCATATTGTGCCAATTAGTTCCATGCAAATGAAGCTGAATTCGAAAATATTTCAGGTGAAGCTAGAAATATAAGTATAATATAATATTCAAATAGAAGATTGAATGAATGCAAAAACTTGGTAAATTTGTATTTTGTGAATTGACTGTTTAGGAACTGTATCAGATTCACTGTGTTTGCTTAATAGTCAGTGCAGTTTTACTTTAATTAATGCAAATGATATCTTCCACTTTTGGTATCAAATTAAAATGAGGACTTCAAAGCTAAAGTGAATAATTTTTTTATTCTGTTTGGTTCTGAACTACGTCAGTTTGTTTGGTATGTGTCAAAAAACAAACTATTTTGATTCTTTTGGTTATCAGATGTGTCACCTTGCCCCCTGCTCCTGCCAACCTGCCTTCCACCACAACCCTGATCTGTCTTCATCTGTCTCAGTGTTTGGTCCTCATGTGTATGTCAACTGATTTTATTTAGCACATTGTTGTCTGTTTGTGGTTGCTCCTGTTCCCCGTTTACCTTTGGTTTGTTCCAGGGTATTTATACCCATGTTCTCTGTTTGTCAGTTGCCAGTTAGTCTTGTCAAGCTTACCAGCGGGTTGCTCCATACTCCTGGTTTCCTAATTTTGACTTCTGCCTACCCTGAACCAAAACCTGCCTGTCGTTTTTGTACCTTTTGGATTCTGGCCTGAATTACGGACCTCTGCTTGACCTGTCGTTTGTCTGTCCCCTGATTTTGGTAATAAATGTTTGTTACTCCGAATGTATGCATCTGGGTCTTCTCCTGAGTCCTGGATTAATTATACTCATGCTTGGCCTGGATTAGGGTCTATGCAATATAAAGAGATCCATTCTCCCAAGCGATAAAACTAAGAATAAGACTGTTTATGAGCTATTTTAATCACCCAACAAAACCAAACCGTCAAGGGAGTGACTACAAACCCTTCAATCGGGTTCTTCCCAAGAGTAGAGTAGACTGGTTGCATTCCTTTTAAGTCTCGAACCTGGCATTAAGTCACAGTAATGTTCCAGGTGCAGGTGATAATTGCCCGATTACCCAATTGAACCTTCAAGTTCCACATTAATTTAGGTGGGAGGCTCAACCCCTTCCTCTTCACCAGTTTGTGTTACCAAGCTTTCCTTTCAGCTGAATATATCCAATAGACATTTGTAATGTAAATGAAAATATCTATCAGACACCCATTCAAAAGTAAGGTATAATATAATTTTAGTTAGCGTTAGCATTTCGGTAGTAAATGTAATTTTTGAAGGCATTTCATAACCTTGAGCACACAGACATGCCCCATTTCACAGACGTGTGTTACGGCAAAACCACCACACAGGACAGGCAGGCTATCCAAAGCCACATAGGATTATTGGAGTAGAGCTACTGGCCATCAGTGACTTAGTGACCATCAGTGACCATAGCAGAGCCCTTTCGATTACAAAAGACATAAATCACCCAGACTGTCAACTGTTCGGCCACCGACTGGCAAGGGACTTCAGATGGCGGAGCATCAGGACAAGGACAACCAGGTTTCGTGGTAGCTTCTTCCACCAGTTAGTGCACGTGCTGAACAAAAGTAGACCCACTGCCACCCGTTTCTCTATCTCCCCACTCTCTAGACCATTTACAGCTCCATCCCCCCCCCCCCCCCCCCCACAACTACCAGACATATTCTTGAGCTCATGTCACTTACTTATTTTCAGCAATTATATGTATGTATTTTTGACATATAAATTTTTTTATTGGCACATAGGACATATGATTTTAAATATAAGGTTTTATATAGGAAATATATTTTTAAAGCATTCTTTTTTTTCCACTTTTCACAATTAATAAGTAAAAGGTATAAGGGTATATTTTGCTGAGTAACCTGGTAATCCCCTGTTTGGGAATTAGCAGTTAGTCTGAAAGCAAAAACTTCTGTGTATCCACGTTAGCCATTTGTCCAATCCTAATTTACCTTCAAAATCCAACTGTAAGAATGCGAAGCAATGTAGTAATATTCTTGATTGCCAAGCAAACCTGCTTGACCATTACATAAGTACACCCAGAACACATGGCCAGATGCATATTGACACACAGTTGTAATTGTATCCAGTGATTTGTAACGTTTTTAATGATGCAATCACAGGCCACCCAAATATGTCAGTCCATGTTAAGACACTTGAAAAGGCGCACTTGGATGAAATTGTGCCTGTAAAATGGATCGGTGACTTTTAAACCTGCAGTTCATGGTATGCAAAGTCATTATTGACTTTTCATTATTTAAGTCATTATTTAAATTCTGTGTTTTACTGCCGTGGAAGAGGTTGCAAAACCAGGATATGGTTTAACTTAAATGGGTCTAGTTATGATACATATAAATTCAAAAACTCAATTTGTAGAAAATGTAATGATGAATCACTTCAGTCCACGATTACAAAATTAAGCTCCACAATTTATTTAAATTTTATTTTTTGTAAAAATCCCACATAAGATTGTGTACTGTCCACATCAAAAAAGTAACATGCCGCTCAGCTATGCTGCGTGATATGATTATAATTCCATGGCAGTATAGTGTAAGGTTAATAAAAGGAGTCCTCCACTTCTAAATTTTAAATGAACAACTCTTTATAAACTCTCTGACATACTCCTTATAAATAATTCAAAGCTCTTGTCATACCTCAAGGGCAGGTTTATAAAAAAATGAAATTAAGAGCCATGTTAGAGTAGCAAATAAGATAAAGCAGGAGAGAACCAGAGAAGGAGAGCTATAAACCAGCTTTTACATGTTTAACTGCCATACACGTGTGTGTGTGTGTGTGTGTGTGTGTGTGTGTGTGTGTGTGTGTGTGTGTGTGTGTGTGTGTGATTGTGTGTGTGTG
>JAOYSI010000008.1:1439965-1467635 GCA_025775065.1 Hiodon alosoides
AACAAAGGGGCAGCTCACACAATACTTCATGGAGACAAGACAAGGGCGGAATACAAATGATAAATAAAGGCAGATCGGTAGGAGCACACAAACATAAGCTTTATATTCCCTATGACAAGTCAGTGATACCGTTTAAATGGGATCAAATTATCGGTTGTCCTCTTATCTTCCAACTGGGACGGGGCGCTTTGACTCGTCTACATTAGATTGCACCATGTGTGAATAGGCCGTCCCGGCCCTTTTCACAAATACACAAAAAAAGGTCTACTTTTGTCAATTAGCATCTATCTTGTTTTGATGAAGATCAAATCAGTCAGAGAATGTTTCGGATTTGAAGAGAGAACACAGCCGTATTTTGCAGGTAGTTCACATCTTCAGGGGCGTTAAACAAACATCGTTTTTGAAAACAGATGTTCCTACTGAACGGCACAGAGCAATGTGTTTATTTGCGACGCTAAGTAAACTTGGATTCAGTCTGCAAACACTTAGAAAATCAGGTCAATGCAGAATCCATGGTGTGTTTGGAAGCTGCACTTTTTTTTTAGCAGAGTGTGTATTATTTTTTAAGGGTCAACCGTTTACTGAGTTGGCATTTCAGCTGTGATATTTAGGAACCAATTAAAGAGGTCAAACAAGCTCCATTTACTGTCATGCTATTAAGGGCAAAGTCGTTCTGCCTTTCATGCTACAAAGTTTCAACAATTCCTTTAAACAAATCATGAATCATTGAGCAACACATATTTATTTTGTGTTTCTCTTTAAATATAAAGAAAAGCCGCATAATAAAATCAATTTTCATTAACCTAGTGCTGTGGGCCTATTTAAACCCACAATATATGGCCCTTTTCTATGCAAATAGGTGCTAATTAGCCTACGCCTTTTAACACTCAAGGTCGATCTCTGAGACACCTCCTCTAGACAACAAAGAAAGACAATTAGTGTCTTTTTAACCTTTTGTCACAGGCAGGCCCGAGCTGAGATCATACCACTGCATTAGCCTTTTCATTTAAATTTAAAATGACGACCGCTGCTCCTGATTGGGCATCAGCAGCCTGTATTACAATAAAAACTGCATTTAATAAATAACTAAACGTTTGATCATGCTTCTAACAATAGCTCAGCGATTGGCATTTTTTCAGGATATGGTTGCCTTTCTACATTGTAGAACCCTTCAGGTTTAGTATATGCCAAGGCTGGGCACAGTGTCTCGTTGTTATAATAATCATAGGGTCGACTGAGGATTCATAACTCAGTACAGCTCTCCTCTGCAGGCTTTAATGTGCTATCACTTAGCTAATCTGGTCATTGACATTTAGGGATGGTATTTCCCTCAGAAGCAAAGTTAAAAAAAATATATTTTGACAAATAAACAAAAACAAAACCTCCCTACTGAGATAGAACAAGCAACTGCAAATAATGTCATTTTGGACTGAAATTTCAAGAATATTCGAAACTGTATGAAAACCATTCAGTCTTGACTGAGTTTGACATCTGGGCCATGTTGAAATGCCACAAAAATGAAATTGTGAACATGGAATTAGCTGGGGTAAAGTGGTACGGGGAGGCTGGAGCCTTTTGAATTTCTCAAAAGACTAAAATAGCTTTTTCCCCACAATCTACGGGTCTAACTCGGAAAACTGCTGATTGATCACCCTCATACAAGTCCATACAAGTCGAACCTTATTGTAATGAGTGGAGAATGTTGCTTATGCCGCACGCTAATACAGACTTACTGAGAATGTTGCTCAACGTGCACACGTTTCCATATAGCTGAGATTCATCTACATATAACACATAAACACAGTATATATCTCAAAAGGTTAACTTGACATTGGCCATTGCACTTTCTTGATCAAGCAAGGAACCATAAAGAAAAAAGCAATTATAAGTCTAAAAAATCATCAAATAAATGGTCAGCTTCTTGGAAAAAATCCAAGGTTAACCTATAAAAAGGTTAACTTTTTATACATGTATACTGGCAGAGCACAGTAAAAGTGTTGATATGCAATCCCGTGGTTTTACAAAAAAAATGGTGTAATGACCAAGGTTTTCCTAAAACGAAGGCGTGAAATGCAGTGTCAGACAGTGTTCGCCTGTGCGAGTCATCTAGCTACTGGGCTTCGATCAAACCCAACCCCGGTACCGTAGATGGGGAAGTCATGTCCGTGATGGCGTGGCTTACGGTGCATGAACCTGTGTTCATTAATCTGGAAAAACACAGGGAACCAAACCAGATGTTTTAACGGTCCCCCATAATAGGTCGTATTTATCGCTTAAACTGGTTTTTGTTAGAAGAAAAAAACATGCAAATTAGTTTAAAAAAATACAGCAATCTGCACGGTGATTCAGAAAATGATACAGTGTATCCCAAGGGCTGTGATTTTATGATAAATTAAACTTCTAGAACAACAGGAAATTCCCCAGATAATGCTGCTGGCGGAGGGAATATCATTTGTTATCAGTGATTAACAGTTTCAGTTTGATCTGGCATGTTCCAAGGGGTAATTTCCCTGTGATTTGGGAGAGGAGACAATGTACTCTGATTGCTCCTCTGTGGATTTAAAATAAAGCAGATCGATGAAGTGCTCAGCATTATCGCTGTGTTTATTATAATAAAAAATCATGGAGGGGGAGAAAAACAGCCCATGAAATATCCTAACGTGAAGGAGAAGATATGTAATAAAGTTTCCCACAATGCACATGGAATAATCTGCCCTGGCGGGGGTTAAACAATATACACCTTCTTCTCTGTTTTCATTTAGATGAAGTGAGAATGCCTCATGTGAATTAACTGGTCTGCTGCCAAGCAAGAGTGTCTCCGCAGTGTGCCCTGTAGGCATCATATTGACACATAAAAATAAGCAATAGGTCAAACACAGGGGGTCCTGAAGCGCGTGACCTAAAGTTTGTGCCTTGATTTTGTAACTCAGTTTCTTCTGTAGTAACACATCTTTCCATTCTAAGGATTTATGTGCCAGGCACAATTGTGATCTCCAGATTATATGGTTTCACCTGTTCACATCCCCCATCATCAGTCGACAATATCGTCCCTTCGTGGTTAACCCCTTCTTTCAGATACTGTTGAATCCAAGAAGTACACTTGGTTGGAATTGTGTGTCTGTAAACGAATTGCTTTACCTTCTGACCTTATTCGGGAACCAGTCAAAGTTACTGGCAAGAAGTCAAAGACGTTCACTGCAGTGTTTACTAAACACATGGCTCTATATGTGAGCTAATTCTTTCACTGTGTGTCCAAGGTCCTAGAATTCAATTAGCGATGATGAATAAACGCTCAGACGAATGTGTCTGATGCCGTTTAAAGAGGTGTTTTGATGTCTCCCAGATATTGATTCCTTTTGAGGAACTTCTGCAGGATTCGTTTATCTGAAGAGCTCTGTCATGGCTGGCTAATCATAGTCTTTGAGAGTCACAGTTATTTGTTCCAGGTGAGAATCTCAAATAAAAAAAACCCAAATCACTTCAATTGAAATGAGTTATTGAGTTATTACACTTCAATTGAGTTATTACATTTTTCGATGTAATAACTCAAAAACCCAGCATGTTAATTCAGTCGCCAATGATTGGGCAATCGTCAATAACTGCCGCTTGACTGAGACAGGGAACTGGCAAAGTGTAAGAGGAAGAAAAAAATGTCTTTCTCAAATTCCATCAAAGCCATTTTCCTGGAGATGTCATGTTCACGACCTCGGCACCCTTTGACTGATCATATGGGATTGAGGAGAGTGATCAGTGACTGGATGAAACCAGGAATGTTGCTTGCAACTATAAGGCTCTTTGTGACTCCTTTCAGCTCCTTGGAGGGTAATGACTCTTCAAAAAGAGCTAACAGCTGCTAGCAGTCTGTTGGGTGGGAACGGGGAGAGATGGAGAGGGAGGAGGTGTGTGGGGGGGGTTGTACTTACTTATCAATGAGTGAACTTACATTCAATGAGCAAAAGCTCTGAGAGGGGTCCCCTGTTTTCATCTGTGATTTAATTAACCGAAAAGTAGGTCTGATTTCTCTGAAAACCCATTATCAAAGCATAATGACCTCAACGGTATAACTGCAGCGGTGGATTACATTAGTGGGGGAGTCCCTGTTTCAACGTATCCCCAATGAATTATGCAATAAAACAATTGATTAAATAATCCCCCCTCCCCCAGCACGCCCAGAAGGAAAACATGGATTCTGTGTCATATTAAGAGAGATTAGTGAGTCACAGTTTATGCCAAAGTCATTGTTTTCTCACCAAAAAAGATTTTGCTATTTGATAATGGATTAATTATGACCGTGTAATTTCTGGTGGTAGTAATTTTTCAATATTGTAATGATATGATAGAATTTCTTTACCTTCCAAAAAAAGATTGTTAATATCAGCTTTATTGTCATAATAACTATAATAATGAAACTTTTAAACTTTCCATCTTAGCTGACAGGTTTTAATCGACTTAATCCGTCAATAGACTAAAATAATAGAATATAATTAAATTATTGTTTCAAACCATTCAGAGAAAAGAGCATGAGATGTGTCACTAAACTAGCATTAAGGGATTTAAAAGAAAACCAAGACACAATTAAGTCTTCTCTGTCTACTCCTGACCTATAGCCTTCAGGCTCAGTAACAAAAATGATATTAAATCAATCTGGAGGCAACATGATAAGTGATTTGTCGACATCTTCAGGTAACTAACAAACAATAATTTGTTTTTAGTCACAGTCAGTTTTATATCTGCTGTCTATGAAATGGCGTCAGTCAGGTTTTAAAGAAAGTTAACTGCGTGTTCCAGAAAAAAAACCCACGTGTCTTTTCATTTAATAAACATTTTTACAGACAAATGATCTCTCTTTTATCTACTACATAATTATTTGAAGCCTATGAATTAGACAACATAAGTTTCAATTCTGATCAGTAAAGTTTTAAACACAAAATGACAAGAGTAAAATCAGCTGGACTGGAGTGCAGCAGAGAATAGTAGTGGAGCATAACAGACAGTGTTACCTACAAAAGTCGGATGTGTCAGGCATTGTTCTGACAAGTAGGAAGCCTTGCTAAATAGTTTTTATATTTTTACATATGGAAAGGATTTCTGTGGTCAGACGGAGTTCTGTTGGTAAAACATTCCATATCTGTGGAGCCGGGGCAGGGAAGCCACGGGCACCAAACCGTTTTAGCAAGTGCAGTTGTTAGCAGATCTTAAATTCCTGCTAGGATGATAAACCTGCAGTTTCTCTGACCGGTAGCCGGGTTGTTGAGATTTTTGTAGCAGCAAAAATATCAATAATCTCTTACTGACCATGTCACCTCCAACCGGACATGCGGACATGTTCGATCAGTTGCGTGTGAAGACTGCACGATGAAGACATCACTGTGTAATGTCTGTGTGCTTAGCCTGAAACTAATGAAAGCATGGGTAAAAAATATGACAAATGATGTTAATAGACATTACACTCTGTGCGTGCGCACACTGAAATGCATTGGGATCGTGCCTTTTAGTGTTGCTTCCTCTGGTTCATTCCTCCCCCCTCACAGACACTTAAAGTCTGCAGCTGCCCCTGAGAAATCATGACATGAGATTAGCGCGTTACCCCGGCTGGGAATTCCTCGACTCTGACAGTCTGCGTTAACGCACTTGGCAGAGGGAAGGGGCGTTGGCTATGACGCATTAAGGGGGTTTAGCAGGGCCAGCCCATGACTGTGTTTCCCACATGTGCCATTCCCACATGCTCAGAGACAGAGAAAGTGTGGTCATTTAAACGAGCCTGATAAAGGCGGGGCGGAGATAAAGATAAAGTTGTGAATTTAAATCGATACTTGAAACAATACTTGGCCAATATCCGGCGTGGGGTTTCTCAATAGCAACAAGCAGCCTGCCCAAGTCAAACTCAATGGAATGGGATAGGATTTTAGAAGCATATGGTTAGATTGCCTTGTGTAAACCCTGGACTACAGTAGACCTATGTCACCTTTTTCCATATTAGAGAAGCCTTGTTTACCTTTCAGTCTGGAAACTCTGTAATACAGTTGGTCATTAATGTTAACTCAAATATAAACAAATATTAAGAGACCTAGACAAATTTCCAAAAAAATGAAACCTCCCTGCTGCAACAGTGACAATTACACCTATATTCTTCATGTGTATTTGCTAATTTAAAGTTGTGCCTCAAAGTCATGTTGGACAATATATAGTCAATGTGAAAATTGTAGATTTCCTTTTAAAATTCCAAGGTCTAGACGTCTGTTCTGAGCTAATGTGTTTTAAGACAAGCTGAAGCTTTCTGGGCTACTCGGTGTAATGCACACAACAAACATTGCCATGACAACCAACCTCCCTGGATAATTCCTGAAGAATAGCCGTTTGCCGTTTGCTGAGTTGTTTCACAGAAGATATAAGACATGAAGTGAACCGGCAACACCCACGTGTAAGTAACTAGTGACGCGGGGAATGCTTTACCAGGAAAATGTGTCTCAATGGTGTCATATTGAAACGATAGTAACCTTTTCCTGATGTTCACGTTTCATATGCAAGGTTTATTAGAAATAATTCAGAAAACAATGCGTTTGATTTGCTTAGTAAGCAACAGATCTTTATTTTGGCGAGACACAGAAGTGCTTCATATTAACACTGCTTATGTATGTTTGGCACAAAAGAAAATTATTATAAATTCTTCTACATCTGTACTTCTTGATTCCATGTTCCAATGGCAGTGAACACATTCAATCACATTTGGTTTTCAGAGTATTTTCTTTAACTGAATCACTCTTTGAAAATGTATGAGGAAACTCATGTTACAAAAGTGTGAAATTTTACAAAAGTGTGGAAGAAAGTAGTTTACTCATTTTTTTGTGCAAATTTGGGTTTTGTGCAGTTTTTAGATGTAGTCTATTGCATTTAATGTCATTTTCATTATTATTAAAAAAAGATTTCCCTGACATGTGCTGTTTCTGATGACAATGGGATAGTTACACTTTTTATTCAAAATCATTGCATATTTAAAACAGCCTAAAAGTTTTTTTCTGAATGAATTCATGGCATGTTGTAGATTAAACCATATCACAATATAATAATTTTATAGATAAAGCTATAAACCACAGACTGTTCTTATAAATATGTTGGTTTTCAATCCATGCACACCACTTTATAAAACACAGGTTATCCACCCTTCATGTTAATAATTTATCCATCAAATTGCATTTTTTCTGTTGTCATTGAGGAGGTGTTAACCCAGCTTTGCAATTTCACATTTTTGGTCAGATACAAAAGTCAATATCATAACAGTTATCCATGCACAATTTCTTATATAAAAAAAGGAATGAAAATAGAGACTCTTTCGTGGCTAAGCAAAAATAAAATAAACACGTCTATATAAAAAGGCAATAAAAATACAGTATACAAATGTCAAATTAACGAGTCAACAGCTACAGCACGGGCGATGTGCTGATAAGTCAACCTTTGGCTTTCTGTACAAAACCGTATATAAAAGGCCCTATGTTGTGGTAGAAATTTTTAAATTACTGGAGACAAGAACAAGCCTTTTTCTAACGCCATCCCAATCACCCACATAATGCAAACATAACCGCTGAGGTATTTTTTTTCCCATTAAATTATTCTGTCAAGCATTATGCACAGTGGAGAGTGAGACGTAAAAGTGCATAGGCATTGGACTCAGGCCAGTTCCGTTTCGTGGAAAAACACGAATTCCATTTGGTGGTTTTCATCTGTAACAACAGCGTTCAACAGGGAACGTTACCGTAACATTTAAAACGGAGTATCCTATTGTTTCAGTCACAGCAGCAATGATTTGTCTCCCTTGGCGACACCGCTTCCTGTCACCTGCCGAGAGTCCGCAGATGAGCAGTCGGAGATTCTTCACAATGTAAACACATATTTAAGGAACTATGGGGGGAATGTTATACGTCCAGCACCATGTCGTACTGCTGCTCTTTCTTCCTCCTGCCACACTTGGTGATCAGGACTGCGTACAAAGTCAAGAACACCACCCAGTAACAGGCGTACACCAATATACCGATGATCAGAATTATGTCCTCGGAACCCTTAAAAGGTTTTTGACTGTCTTGTATGACTGTAAAGATAATGCCAAAGAAAAGGATTGTGAACCAAACCGATATTGGGACAAGTCCTATGAAGTTCACCACGATGGTCTTCCTCCCCGATGTCCCCCACCCGGCTTTGTTTATGGTCGCTATGGCGAAAATCTTTGCGGGAAGCAGACTGGACATGTATAACACTGAGTAGAAGGACATGAAGACCATGACAATGTTGCCTCGGAGGCAGCTGGCGAAGGAGGACTTGATGAGGGCCACCGTCTGAACGATCAGCAGGAACAGAAGGATGTTCCAGATTCTGCCCTGGTAGAAGAGCCGGATGGCGGTGGCAATGAGGAAGAAAGGGAAGAAGCCGGTGATCACCGCCTCGTAGGTCATCCACAGGTGGTGCTTGTGGAACCACATGGCATTGTACAGCCACTCGCGGAAGTAAGACTTGCTCCACCTGGTCTGCTGGTTCAGCCACCGCAGGTAAGTGATGGGCGTCTCAGTCAGGCACTTGGATCGGGCCGTGTACTTAGTGGCGTAGCCCAGGCTCAGGACGCGGTTGGTGAGGTGGCGGTCGTCCCCGAAGCTGCAGTGGCTGCCCATGAACGTCTGGTTGTACCAGTCCTCCAGGAACTCGTGCAGGAGGGAGTTCCTGTACATCCCCAGGGGCCCGCTGATACACTGCACGCATCCAAAATATGACTGGCACGCTCTCTCAATGTTGAAAGCCATCCAGTATCTGACACTACTGAGGAACGAGATCCAAGACTCATACTTGTTGAGAATCTGTAAAAGAACAACAGTGAATTATTAAGTTACATATTCATGCCTTCATTCATTTAGAATCTGTGCTTTGAAATGTTGGTGAGTTAACATTTTAATTCAGCATCAGCTGTGAATAGCTAAATAGTGAGTGAAAATGAATCATAAATTCACTTAATCCACGATATATCCAAAATATACCAGGAGTTACTAATTTAAGATCTGTTCACTGCTGAAGCCAGACTACACGGCTGTCGTGCACTTTTTAACATGCACTAAATTTAAGAATGAATAGAGAGTATAGTTAACATAGCAATCGGTCACTAATTCCCCCCATCCTCTCAAAGGGCCTTTAGTTCTGAGGATCAATGCGATTCCTAACTCAGTTACATCCAGTGAAATTCCTGTAATGCAGATACGTGTTTACTGGTCTCATGATCTGGAGCTCTTTGAAATTATTTCTAAGCAGATGATCTCCATTTGAAGTCAAAGAGGCCCCTATTAAGTTAAGGAACGTTAGGTCCAGTATATATTAATATGATGTCCTTTGAATCCTGAGTTGATTTTCAAAGGGGGAAAAAAACCCTTTTAAATGGCCCATTAAAAACGTCAACACTCTGTACACAGGTAATGGCAGGGCGGAATCATACCTGCACGTCACCCCCGACTCCTCCTACCATCGGGTCTTCCTCTAGGACCTTCACCATCTCCACCGAGGATGCTGGGTCCAGCATGGTGTCAGAGTCGCACACCTGAGAGACAATAAAACAAAACGCCAAAAGACTCTTAAAGGTTGCCTCCACAACATCCTCAATGATGACACCATTAGCAAAGGATTTTGAGAATGCCTCCACAACATGCAGTGTCATCACGATAAAGCAGGAATGTCTTCAACATGACATGAAGGATGCCTTTACTTAGCTGAGACATGCATTCCATAGACATTGAGCGATTTTAACATGCACACAAAAATAGTTTGCAAGGGGGCATTGGCATTAGATTCGGCAACCTGCGTGATACAGTGATCTGGCCTACTTTTGCCTATTGTACTATTGTTTTGTTTTGTTCCCTACATTTGGTGGTTTTATCATATAAAATCAGATAGAATGTTCAGGGAAAAGTATGCCAAAGTACCAGGGGCTTAAAGCAAAATTGTTTGGTTGTCCTCTGAAAGGACTTATTGTTCCCTGTCCTGCGGGAAACATATTGGAGATTTTTGTTAAACGCATAAAGAGAACAATTTCACATAAAACATATCTAAATATCCCAAAATCGGATTGATCCTCATTCTTTGGTCAGACTGATCCTCACCCCTACCCCTGATTTGCAGTTGTCAGAGAACACATAATATCCCTGGAAATATCAAAAATTAAAAAAAAAAATTTTTTAAATCCCCAGTGCTATACTTTATTCGCACTGACTAATGCATTATACAAACATTTATGTTGGAGCAACATTCTGTACAGTGTAAAAATATTTATTTTTCTCGACAGAGAAATTTTAATATTCCGTTAAGGCTACAGAGCCAATTAATGACTCAGTTTAATAAACATAGTTCCCAGAATCGGGGATGCATGAGGAATCAATGCTTTTGTAAACCTATTTTTATAAACACTGACAGTCATTTACAACCATTTAATCAGGCCCAATAAACACATTTGAATGCCTGTTTATAATTCTGTCAGAGAGCTTTAACAGAGTATAAGGTGGAGTCCACTATAATGTTGGAATTTAAAATGTGTGTGTTTTACCTTTAGCCGATGTATGTGACTGTTGGTTCGTTCATTACAAAGTGATTGCAAAGCGCGCATTTGCCAAGCATAATAACAGCCATTTTGGTAGTTTGAACTCAAGCTTTAACTAAATAGCAATTAGTTTGAGATTTGATTTAATTTCTTTCTTTAAATGTGCGGTAAAAAATAACACCGCTTCTTATTTATTAAGCTTCTTTTCCACTCTGGAGAAAGACAAACTACAGCATTATATGAGTGCCAGATTTTTCCATAGCCCATTTGAAATGATTTAGAACAATAGAGGAAATGAAGAGACCATTCAATCTTGTTATAAAAGCATCAACTCATTAATTCAGTAATGAGATACAGGGAATGATTTTAAAAGTGTTTAAAAAGCTATTTCTTTGTTTAAAGACAATGTGGCTGGCATGTCTGCTTTACGTCTGCTATGAAACCATACAGACTACATGGGCTTTGGATGCATTTTGATTTTGATCAATAAAAAAAGGCCTTATATACACTTAAGTGCATTCACATTGTACCATTCAATGCCTGAGAGGACTGAGGAAAACATCTACTGGAAGAGGCCTCTGCACGTTTTATTTTAGTGGTTGAGAAGTGTGAACTTCCGCCCAAGCTGACTTTATTCTCTTCTCTGTCTTATTTCTTGGTGCTCTATCAGTGAAATTTTCACTTGCGATGAGTCATGAGTGTATTGAAAATAATCTGGCTCTGTTGGCCAGATAAACCACTGCACCACTACTGCTACTACTACTGCCAATAATAATAATACTACAACTACCAAGACTACCACTAATACTTCTACTAATACTACTACTACTACTGATGTATTTGTTGTTGGATGTCAAAAATTAGAGATCCTATGCATTATAAAGTGTTGTAGAAACTTTACTATACATTTGTAACGAGATCCTTTGAGGTTTCCTTTCAAGTCAGTAATCCAATAGAAGGCTGGACATTCTTTTGAGGAAACTCCACAGGGTTACTAATGGAAGTTACGTCTGAGTAATTGTACAGGAAACAGAGGATGGTGAGAGGAAAGCAGATGTGTTACACCCCAGACAGTTGTCAGTATTGCGCAGTTTAAGGGCAGGGAGACCGTGGAGTGCAAATAATTATAGTTGTCTGGCATCCTTATGAAACTAATCAACGGTAAGCCAAATTCAACAATTTGTCATTACTTAATTCCTAGATCAAATGTGATGCTAAATGCACTTGCAGGGATTTTAAACAAAGAGTACTCTCTCTGCCTCAGGAACTGATTTTTCTTTTTTTAAAGTAAACTTTGTTGCTGTGATCTTTAAGCATAAAAAGCTAATGCTAACTGCTAATGTTCATTCTATCTCAAGAAGATGCTAATGTGTAAAAACATACAGTCTTAAAGGAGTTTGAAGAAAAACTTCCTAATATTTATGTTCTAAAACCAGGCAAAATACACATTTGAATCTAATGAATAACTGGGGCTTGCTTAAACGTAATTGATTTATAAGGATATTTACATATTTTCATCATTAAAATGCTCATGAATAGTGAATCAAACATAAATTTTAATCTCTAATAATAAAGTGTGCAAGCTATGGCCCTCCACATTCTTTGATGTTTGGTCGTAAATGTTGTATTGAGTCATGGGACCTTTTCAAGAGTTGAAACTGCTGATACACTTATACTAAAAACTATACTATACTACATTTTCTACTCCTTCTCGCGTTTGCTAAAACGGAGCCCTTTGAAGGATTGATTATAATGATGAATTCTATGCTCAGTAGAGATGGTTTTCCAGGACAATTTAAAACTATCCATTCGTATTGCGATATTTACCGGAACGGTTAGAAAAAAAAACATGAAGCTGGCTCAGGGGTATAAGAGAAATGATCGTCCTGCTATTTTAACTCACAGCCGGTCAGTTCCGAAATCTGTGCCCTTACTTTTGAACATGAAACAATATTCAAAATTATGCTAGTAATCAACAAAATGACAAACTAACTATGGCGGAAATCCTAGTTTGAAAAGCAGCATAAGGAGATAAAGAGAATTACTGTTAACCTTCGGCAGTTAAGTTACATTACATTTAAAGCATGCACAAAAGCGCCTTTGTGCGGCCTGTATTTGCTTTGGCTACCTCTCCAGGATCTGAGACTTACCTGCACATAGTCCACACTCCTCCCCAGGGCTTTGAAGGCTGTGTACATTACTTCTCTTTTTCCGCCCCACTTTTGCATGATGCAGACGCATTTGTTAGTCAGGACCAGGCGAGAGATGTGCTGCAGGCTCTCCAGGAAGGCCTCGTCGCTGACGTCCGGCCCCCTTTGGTGGAAGTTGCTCTTCCAGACGTAAGTGGCGGCCTTGTCCCGGCCCATGATGTCCCGGAAGATGTCCATCATGTAGCCGTCATCCTCGTTGTTCCCGTCGATGACCATGATCACCTTTATTCCCGGGTACGTCAGCCGCTTGACCGAAATCAAGCACTTTTTTAAGTAGTCTGGGTCTTCTTGGTAGGCGGCGATGCAGAGGGCAAGCGTTTTGTTTAGTTTGATGGGGGTCTCCAGGGACCTCTTCATTTTTCGGTGCTCCAGCAGGGCAAACAGGCTCTGGATGATGAGGTGAATGACTAAAATTACCCCGTAGAGGCCAAAGGAGAAGTAGCAATCCATCGAGAAAAACTGGTAGCCCATGATGTAGGCAGTGGACATCCCCACAAGCAGGGAGACCCCAAACAGTATTGTCCCACATATCCTCAGGTTTGTGATAACTTTATCGCATTTCATCTGAAAATTACAAGAACAGACAAAAAAATGTTTCTGAGAAACGACAGGCACAAGATATGGTCGTTAAGAAATGGAAATGGGTATGGAGACAACAAAATTCTGACGCAATCATGGCCAACTAAGTTAATCACCATGTTAAACAGTCTACTTCAGTTTAAGCACAAGAGTTCCTACTTTGCCCATGTATATGGACCATATTGCCCTTTTTATTGATCTCTAAAAACATTCGAGCAGTTTTTTGACCGTTTGTTCCCAGTTTTGTTCATCGCTAATGTTGGTCCACATCTGCTTGGCAGGCGTACGTGTGGAGCACCACCCTTTGACATCATCTGTTTATATCTCCGTGGGAAGAAGTTTTAAATTCAAATTCTGGGTCTCCTCTGAAAACAGTTTCACTTTGCAGAAGAATCACTTTGCGACCTGAGAGACATGCAGGATATTCATTGCGATTAATGCGATGCAGTCTGAAACGATGAGCAACTGATCAGCCTGGAATTCTGATAGTGAACTTGTCGAATCCTTGCACTATGCCAAGCTAGGTCGCTTTACAGCAGAAAACGGGACACAATTAAGACACAAGGGGAGAGGTTAGGGTTTGTCCCCCCTGTTGCGTTTGCATGACCCTTTGACTCAGCTCCTCCAGACGTTCCAGTCCCCCACCCAGGCGCATCAGACATGTGTGTACCCTTTTTGTTTAACATGTGGTGTTGGTGGTAAACTCTGCATGAACCCAAACTTATTAAAACAGTCTATGATGGCTTAAATGTCAAACCAGGACCCAGGATTTAATGGGGCACAAAAGGCAGCACAGGCCAGACTTGTCAGCCTCAGTATTTGTGCAGGATGTCTGGATGCACCCCTGGTTTCTTTTGGCAGCACTTTTACACTCTGATCATAATACATTACAGCTAATCAGGGCATCCGAGGAACCTGTTTAGCGTAATTTATCTAATTATATGTCAAAAACAAAACTTCTCATATGAAATACAGTAAGATCAGCAATTCTGATGTCACAAAATACTTAGATAGATTTTGATTTTTTTTTTTATATATATGTACGTTGCCTGAATAAAATTATTCTTTTGTAAATGGACCAGGTGCAGGACTGGTACTGCACAGCAGGTAAGAGTTCCACTGTCTGGTGAGAGCTGAAGAGGTGAATCACGTTGAGTGGAGAACACTTCATGTCTTTGACTATAGGGAGGAATATAACACAGCTTGAGTGAGACCAAGCCACTGCCAAAAGAAAAAACTCTGCAATGAATGAAATACAATCTCAGATTGAAGTGAATCAAGCATCTGCGACAGAGTCACTGCCAAGCAGTCGGAAAATAAACATGGCGACCTCAAGGAAACGCAGACGGCATTATGCACGATCACCCATGCAAACAGCCAACGAACCCATTACAACAGGTTTGAATATGTTGATGTTAGAACCAATGCGAAGAGATTATATGAGTAACAGAAGGTTCCTGGATCAACTTGCAGAGTGCTGGAATGTCTGTTGATGGAATAGGTAAATATAAAGCTTCTGTATTTGGAAATACTGTAGCACATATATCCACGGACAAAACAGAACATGTGTTGGCTTAAAATATTTTGTTTTTAAAAACTATAACTATATATATATTATAAAAATATATATATATATTATAAAACTGCAAATTATTTTATATAAGAGTTTGGAAGTTCTTGAAGAAAGAGAACTCAAAACAAAGTGAACTTTTAAATCTGTCATTTATTCACCTCTTCCACTCACAGCACAACAGGGGGGAGGATGGGGGGTTGGGGGAAGCCTTTATCTGAAATATTTGTTGAAACGACATAAGAGTCCTGTGCTGTGGAAATCATGTAGACAGCGGATGACAAACAACTGGGAAGTCTGGCTGACAACCTGAGCACCAAGATTCTTTATCCAGTTGGCCACCGCCTTCCTTTAAGGTCCAGGTTTCCTGGCCAGAAGGCTGGTCTCACCTTCCGCTGCTGTTAACTTGGTGGCGGAACTTTACCACCCAGTTCAGAACCACGGTTACCCGGACCATGGCTGGCTTACTGCTGAGCTAATATCCTCTTTCTGCCTTGCCCCGTCCCCTCCCGAATCCCCACTCCCTAACCCCCAGCTCCTTGGGTTACAAGGTTGGAGCAACCCTGACTGTGAGTGCTAATGAGGAACAGGCAGAAATTGAACGCTTCCTCTGTAAATTTGGTATGCAGATGTGCAGAGTTGGGTGAAAACTAAGACCCTAAGGAGGATAAAGAGTGTGTTGAATAAAGAGAGATAGGGGATTTTCATGAGATATCGAGGAGAAAAAATAACTTAGGATGCACAAGAGGTGACCCGAAACACCTCCTTTTCAGTTGACCAGGGATGTAAGTGTTTGGCTATAAGTGTTTTTTAAGCACCACACAGATCAGACTGAATGTGCAAGTGACAAGTTATCACAAAATTGTGGTGACCGGCCCAAAAGAAGTCCCTATGCACGTTATTGTGGATACGGAAGCTTAGCATGAGACGGCAGTCAAGAAACTCGACAAAGAGCGTCCATAGAGACGAGCAGACGGCTATAGAGGAGCAGATTCGGTGATTTCAGACAGAAACTCAATAGGTGTGAAGAGTGGTCGTTTCACTTTTATTCATTGTCAACGAGGTTTTTGACTAAAGTCAATTCACTTCAAAGTCAGAAGTCATTGTGATCATAATTAAGAAAACTATTTGACGGCGAGGGCTAGTGATACAGTATGTGTATGTCAAAGTAAAATAACTGTTCCCAAAAACATCGTGAGCACAATTACCGGGTTGCTTTCACTTTCGATCAGCAGTAGGGAAATTTAGCATTCAAATTAAGTATTTCAAAACAAAACGCACTACAGCTGTGATGCAATTGCAAGCCGTGTACACTTTGACATTGATGGTGGGACACCGTTTACAGCCGGCAAACCAACCGAACTGACAGCTATAATAACCGTTCCATACAATGCTGCGTGCACATCACGACGAATATTCTCTGGAAGCACTACTTAGATCTCTGCAAGTCACTCCTTCTCTTCAAATGTGGCAGTGTGCCTGAACGTGGCGTTTAGAGTTTGGCTCACGTCGGGATGTTTCTCATAACGATAAACGCGCTCTTAATAGTTTATTTATGAAAGGACATGTCTTTGCATTTATCAAATTTCCCTTGAATGAACAATTGCGTTTTATATACATCCCCCTTTCAACAGAAATATAATTACAACCAAGATAATAACATTGAACCTTTGATTAATCTATATTTATATCAGCCGCAATATGATTAACTGTATTTAAAGCTAAGCGTTTATGTCAACACAAAGTTTAACTATGTAATATATAATATACATAAGAGTCTTTTTTTAACAAACTGGTTGCTTCTTGAGAACAGAATGAATTAGATGTAACTAATTTTATGTAATCTAAGTCAAATACATTTTTGAAGAAAAAAATAAAATAAAAAAATCAACAACGACTGGTATTTAATACATCACCTATGTGCTCACATGGTAGCGACAACACTTCACCGTTTGTCCTGTCTGCCTAACTAGAGAAAAAAGTCCGAGACACCCACATTTTGGCAACATTTTCGCACCTAACATTATAAAGATCAATGTCTTTAAAATACAAAAAGAGAGAATATGTTCTTAATATGTTTTTTTTAAGCTAAATAAACAAATAAATATATAAAAACGAAAACTGTCTTCATCCCAGCAGCAGCGTCACAATGCATCAATTGTACTACAACTTGCGTTACATGGGCAACATAGCTCTCTAACATGACCCAAAACTTCACATTCACTGCTGCACAACATCGGGTCCACTCGCTAACGCTCAGAGCAGTCTATGATATGTATATGGAATATCCAGAGTAACTATATATTTATAAAGCAAATTATTCATACCTTGAAGCAGCTTTATGATGATGTCCTGTTCCCCTGTAGGATGCAGTCATGCGAGAGTCTTCCCAACTTTGCAGCTGGATATACTTTTTTTCCACCCTCGAGAGTATTCAGAACCCACAATAAACGTCTGAAAACTCCAAGGCCGTGCAATTTCCACGTTTTAAGACGTACCATTCAAGTTTTAGTCCCCCGAATATATTAATTACATAATTAATTAATGTGTTAAACTGTGTGTATATATGGGTATCCTATCATCTTGTCAACTTCTGTAGTGTCATTATGTTAAAAAACAAACAAACCCAAAAGAAAGATAGAAAATGTATCGAGGAGCAGTCAATATTGATGACAAGAGTTCTAATGCATTCAAGTTTGCCTAACGCATAGGTGAACTGTCGGAACACTACTTTTTCTGATTTTCCCTGCGTCTGTAATTTCTTCCATACTGCTTTCTGTTTTTGCTTCCTGTAGCCCTTACACTTCCAAATACTCTTTTAACCAGGGTAAAATTTTCGCGTTTTTTTAATAAGGGGGGTGGTTGGGGTTAAGGAGGAGCAACCCCCCCCCCCCCCCCTCCCAAAAAGGTTACCATTCAAACTTTCGAAAAGTGGATGGGATGTAGTAGCCGCATGGCAATTAAATTAGAAAATGGAATGCTTCGTTGTTTTTGTACATTCTCCAATTTTAACATCCAATGTAGTAGAAGATAAATATAGAATGCGTATTTTATAAACTCAACTATTCATTTCAGAGTTGTTTGAATACTAAATATAAAGCAGCGGTAATAACACCACTTGCATACGCGATAGAGACACAAATAAATGCACACACATTTTTTTAAATAGTATTTTTCATATTTATGTTTTTTTCATGTATGTATTTTAATCAATAAATTAATTTTAAATGGCACATCGATCACCTTTCTTGTTGCTTTTATTTGTTTGTTTACAAATATCGACCAGCAGAAGGCGCTACATCCTTAACTCGTTTATCGCGCAATGTATAGGATCTTCAGCACATGCCCTCTCTCTCTTTAAAGATTTATGCCTACGTGATTTCATTTAGGAACTCATAGTAAACCCGTATCCTATTTAGAGTCACTGTTAAACTAATAAACCAAACTTATCACATTTAAACTTGACCTGGGAAGGAAAGGGAGACACAAGCAAAACTTTGTTCTTTAAAATGTGTCACAAAATCTGGACTGGAAAGAACATCAGTGTATTCCTGTGCTTGTTTTTTATTGTTCTGAATATGTGTTTAATGTAGAGGGAAAGGGAAAGTGGTTGTTGGGTTGGGAAAGACTGACAGCCTGAACATGAGAATAATTCATAAGTTTGTGACATTTGGGACATTTGTAATTTTAACATATGCACACACACACACACACACATATAAACCAGTTATAATCAGTCATTTTTCTGTTTTGTCCATTTGTAATATACTATCTTCCCCATATTGTGTGTGGAGGTAATTATACGTTTATATTAGGTGAAGATGCTCATGGTTTATATTGCTTGTCCTTCCTCTATTAAATTGATCTATATTGGCTTGGACATAAAACAGAACAGCCTTAGTGCTTCCAGGTGGGAATAAGTTCAGACTTTGAAGGTAGACAGCTTGACGCAACTTAAAGTGCATGTTGGATACAAGGCGCATGGATCTCATGTTAATTCTTGCTTTTGAATAGGAAAACAGAGTCAGGGAACAAATGTCTGACAAATCAGTCCGTTTTCTGAACTGGCAACATGCAGGTTTTTATCTTTGAACCGGTAGAGAGCTCACTTCCTCTACTGAACTGCTGGAAAACTGAACACACTGGTAAAGTGAATACATCTGGATCCATCTGGCTGGCTTGCTTGGTACCAAGCATTTATCCCTTCTCTCAAAAAGGTGCTGTTCACTGGATATTACTTTTTGCTAATATGCTACATGTAAAATTAACCATGTTTATATATTTCTCAGTTTTGCTCAGTAAACAATGGACAGAAATGCGTGCCTTGTGCCTTGTTAACTCATTCTTCATTATTTACTCATGTCTTTGGGTTTTCTGCATTCAGGGAGACACAAAATACACTAGAATTCACCCTTGTTTTTGTGTGGCATAATAAGGTTTATGATATTTTATTGGAGTTATGTTTGACACTCATCATAGACCAGACAACCCATGGTAGTAACAAACCCTTTATTGCCTACTGTAGTGGCTGGCATTTTGAATTATGTCATCAACACTTCCTTATATCAGAATTTCAGCAGTCCGTATATTTTACTTAACTTCAGGATACATGGCCTGGCCGCCCAGAGGAAGATTGGTTCCCCCTGGAGAGTATTGTCCTTGTCACAGTTGATTGTTATATCTTAAGAGCTTCAGGGTGAATAACAAAGATCATATCAATCAAGAAACCTTCAATGGTGTGATTGATAACAGTTTGTCAATAATAGATTAGATTTATGATTTTTCTGTCTTCTTTCTGGAACCTCCTAAATTTGTCCATGATGAGCTCAAGTAAATGAATGATTACCAGACTTTATGTTGTCAATGAATTGGCAAGTTGCGATCCTGTGCTATGTAAGTGAAGAAAACCGTAGCCAAATCCGGGGAGGGAAACTGCAGTCTCTGAAAGCCTACGGTCTGCTGGTTTTAGAGTTGCTTAAAATGAACCGATTTAACTCACTTACACCTGAAACTCAGGTAATACCTATTCCAAATAATGACTCCAGGTAAACAAAGAGTTTTTAACTGACCTCATGGTATATTGGTTCATCAGTTTACACCCTCTTCTAACTAACGATATCCTGTTCAATTTAAATATTTCCCACAAGTAGAACTACTGTATTAACTACATTCATTCAAATTGTTTCTCTGATGTCCATATCTTTAAGAAAGATGTCATATTGTACGAATATTTTGGGCAATAAAAGAAACATTATCGTTGCTCAATAATATTACTCAAATAATGACCGGCACAACTGAAGACTAAGAAAACAGAGGCAAGTGACAGACAAGAACAGACTTTGATGACCAAGATTTTCTATGACCAGCCCCTCACAGTTTCCACAATCAGGTCTTGATCGCTCCCTTATTTTCTATCTGATGCTGAAATCACTGCTAACAATAATCGCCCCTTTCACAGAACCTCAATTATTGTGTAACAATCCGACGCGGGAGACTAGAAGAGAGAATGGAACCATTGAGGACGGCGAGGGGCTGTTTCCTGTGCAGAGGGGCTCACACATGTGTTACTCAGTGTACGAAGACGCAGTCAAGGATACCCCGCCCAATTTGTTTTCTGCTCACCATGGCGACCATTTAGGGCCGGGGGTATCACGCAGAATTGCGGTAATTTGTTAGTTTTTAACTGGCTTAGTCTGCGCAGCGTCGTCTCAGCTGCCTCTGTCTGACGTCATAATGATGTCAAACCGGCTCATTTCATAGAAAAAATTGTAAAATGAAAACAGACAGGGAGTAGGTCTCCATGCTTTATGACATGAAGAGTCACGGGAGGCAGTTACTTTCCTCTGCTGTTTGTGAACCGCATTGTAACTTTCACACTGAATACTTTAAGCTTAACTTGGAGCAAATGATGTAAGTGGGGTGAAAAAAACACACAGCTTTATAGGCATGGTATAAAATTAACAACAACAAAAAGCACCCCTGAAAATAGCTTATATGCTATTTCAAGTGTTTTACAATATGTTTTGTTGGGGCTAGCCTATGCAAACATAACTTTGCCCACAGTTTATTTTGAATGGTTTGATTGGTAAATACATTATCACGTTTATTTTTTAATGTATAGCCACCTGTCTAAGAACAAGTTTTAAATGGAGCTAGCTCAATGCATAAAAAGTCTTGCATTGAAATTGCACTACCTGCAATAGCCATGGATCCACCCACCGACCCAACAGAATGGACAAAAACGGAGGTTTCAGGTATTACAAGCAAACTTCCCAAATGCACATTCTTCGTAGCGTGCACATAGGGAGGGCCTGGCTGAATGGCTCCTGCCCCGGAATTGCCTGGCAGGATCGCACCCAGCTATAGTAACCAAGGGGGAGTGGAGGGTGGAGATTAACAAGTAGGCAGTTAACACCAAAAAAACACAAAAGCAGACGAACAGAAATACAACATCAAACAAGCCTGTCCTTTAGCCGATACCATCCCCAACAGGCTAAGTAGACAGGAAATATAATAAATACACCACAGACACGCCACAACACAGAACACAAGTGGAAGGAATGGTCGCTGGTCTTGGTTTGCCCTCTCTGTCCCTCGTCCCGACCCCCTCCCAGTCTCGCCTGCCTCGTGGTCGGCCCTCTCTTCCTTCTGCCTGCAATGCAAGAGGTCACTAAGCCTGCAACCAGATTATATTCAGCACACTCACACTGGTTAAGATGGTCTACTTTCCTTAACGATGACCATCTCCTCGCCTTTTGCCCGAATCTTCACTGAGGCACATTTGCTGTCCCAACGACAAGGAGTGAGTAGTTCTTGCCTCCACATCGAAGACTGCCATGAGAAAAACAAAAAAAGATAACATTATACAGAGGACACGGTTTGTCTGCCATTTTAACGCAAAAACCAAACAAAAAAAAGGAACCCAAACTAAACTCCACCTAATAACTAAACTCATAATAACAAAGACTAGAAACATTAGCTAAACTAAACAAGCTATTAAAAAAAAACCATAATAAAAACAAAAGACGAAAATGAATTAAGCCAAAGCTGTAGCCATGGTTTCAGCCATCTCACTTCCGTCTCTTTCAGGGGTGACCTATTATGGATGCCTGGGAGGGACTCACAGCATGGCCTAGTCTCTAACCCTTAAGGAAAAGGAGAGAAAATCTCAAAGCATTTGTTGAAAAATATAATCATCAAACTCTGCACGTTAATTCTCTCACAGCTCGTTGTAGGTTTTTACCAGTGTATTAGCCTGAGTCTCTCGGTTACGTGTTCATCACAGTGACAAAAAAATTTCTTCATGCTTCAACAGGCAACTGAAAATGCTTACAATAGTCTATAAATCACAGCCACAAATGATAATCTACAGATGACACAAAACAGAGATGTAAGGTTGCCAGTTTAAAAGGTAAAAAACATGCAAAGGGATGAAAATGTCCTTGGCGGAAAGCACAAGGTCACTTGGTTAATGACTACTTCCTGACCGGACAGGAATCGTCGACTTGTTGTTTACAGCTTCACAATGCATCAAAGGGATTTACGGCCCCGAAGAAGAGAAAGTCCAAGACTCACTCCTGTTATGCCCAACTTGCGGCTGACGGGTTGAACACAAACTAACTAGATAGATGGAAGGGGACCGTGATTAAAACGATCTTGTGTGTTCTTCACCTGAGAGCGATCAGAATACCAACGCACCTCCCGTGCTGTGTTTTGGAGGCGTTGATTTGCTCTCTCTCAATCTCTCTCTCTGACAGGCCCACTGCTGCAAGCCTCTCAGGCTGATTTAAAAAAAAGAATATTGGCCAATATGTTAAGGAAATCAATGGCCTGCGGCCTGAACTGATCGTGATAAAGCAGATGGGCTGCTGGAGGATGAACTTTGAGTTGCTGTATGACTGTTTGAAGAAGCACCCCCACCTCCTCAGCTAAGCATACCGTCGCACACTGAAGCGTTTTTCACACGTTACGTAAAACTCGCCGATTTGCTTTTAACGTAAGGGACTGCGTGAGGTGGCCGGTAACCGTGCAGTCCCGTGTCCAGCAAACTGAGAAGCCTTCCTTGATGAGGTCTGGACAGGAGCAGGGGGATAGCCATCTGAGCAGCGGGGGTCCTCATTATGCCAGCCAGCTGGCTTGAAGTTTAGGGACACGTGTAAAGAATCCGCTGCTTTCTGGCCTTCTGGCGCACCAATTATCAGCGGTTCAAGGAGAAACTGGGGCTTGCTTCCATTTCCCTGGTGTGCCTCTTCTATGAACTTCAATTTATTGTGAGTCCCTCAGCTTGTCAGAGATCTGCAGGTCAAATTTGTAATGCCTTGAAAAAAGATAGACATTTACCAACCAAGTTATACACCTGAAATAAGTGAATGTTAGTAACAGTGTGTTTTAAGGACACACAAAATAAATAGTGGAGCATTCACATGATGAGCAGAGGAAGTAAGTAGGCGTAGACATAAAAAAGACATAAACCGTTGGATGGAAGTTTAAGAAACTAAAAGATTTCAAATGACATTCAATACTGCTCTTCTCTTCTAGTGTGTGATTGGGATTTCTCAGGCTTATTTTTTATTTTATTTTGGTTTTTGCAGTGCAGAAATGAAACATGATATACCTGAAATTGGTAAAATTGGTGGCATTAAACATAACTGCCCAGAGATGACACACCATCTGCAACTATGGGTCCATTCATAATGGAGGTCTTCATTTTCAAGGCATATTAAGCTTCTTATATTATTCAGCCATGTTTCAAAACAGTCAACCCCTTTAGATCACTGGTTTCTTTCCTGGAGACACAATAAAAAGTTCAGATTCAGATACAGTTTGGTTATGTGCTGACTGTATTCGGTCCCTGTTCACTTTTTTGTGTACGTTCTAACACTGAAATATCGTTGTGGTAAGTTACTGGATGCACAGGCTGAAGACAATTTCTTTATTCACAACGGATTCATCAGCTGGTAAACAATAAATGCGGGATGAAGGAGAAGCCCTTTACTAGAATAATTTAAATGTAAATACATTTATTGCATACACATTTCTTAATTTGTTTCTTTAATTGAATGTTTTTAAATTGGGTCCCACAGGTATGTAGTTTGCTTGATTGATTGAATTTATCAATATTGATTGACTTGATTGATTAATTGCTGGGAATTTGCTCACCTGTGCCTGGTAACCCATTTAAGACCTGATTAAAAAGCAGAGCAATGCAGCTTTGTTTAAAAAAAAAAATTTATTTATAATTTTTTTTTTTTTTTGATAAATAGAAGCACTGATTTGTTATTATTATTTTTTTTTTTATACCTGTTATTGTGGTTTCAATCTGGTTTGGGTCTGGAGTGTTGACTAACTTCAGGAAATTAGGGAGGCTTAAGTAAAAAAAATAAAAATAATAATTGCGTAAATACTATCAATTGGTAATGTGTCAGAACTGTAGTAAAGCTCTAAGGAATTGTTTTAATTTTCTCCTAATTGAAATCATTGAACTTGTAAGTTCCCATATACGTCATGCTCTTGGCTGCGCAGAACTGCCTATGACTTTGGTGGGTTGTGGGCTTTCACTGGTGATTGCACAATTCCAGTTTCCCAGCAAGCATAAACACATGTATGGATTGTGGTCCTCGAACACTTGTTCATGCTAACACAAACCCCTTAAAGGTTCCTTTTGAGAGTGAGTTCTATTTCAAACATTTCCTTTCCTTTTTTGTTTCGGCTAAATAAACTTTTCCCTAACGAGTATTTATTTATGCTGGTAGGAATGTTGACAAAGTTTACGCTTGGAAGTAAAATTGTTACCTGTTTTATTTTAGTGTTAGAATAACTGAACTTTTGTGACCCTGTCAAGGGCATTCTGGGGTGGCTATGCGATGATATCTGACCGTTTTTAAGACGTTTGATCTAAGCATAACAAATCGCTCTTTTTCATTGCTTGGTTTGCAGAACTCTCATGTGAAACGTGCGGGCTCTGGTTACAATATCATTCAGATACTCAGAAATAAGGCGTTTATAAAACTTGATTCTAATTGACTCTGCAACTTAAACTGCCTTGGCTGGGAGTGGAGTGTTCCCAGTACTGAACTGTTAATTAAATGTGCATGGGAAACACCTACCTATATCAGTAAGGCTTCTGGGATATGTAAGACTCATGGTTTTGATTCATTTTATGCAACATATGGAATTGCACATATTGACCTATTTTCTCATTTTCAAAGTAATGCAATAATTTGCAATATGCTACTGCAATACTTATTAAATTGCTATGAATGTGCTCAGATATTCATATCATGAGCTATACTAATGTTATTTAGATACTTGCAGAACATTCAGTATAGGTGCTGTATGTTTACAGCTGTAATATTACTTTAAGGAGAAAACATCTCCTGTTACTATCTCTAGTAGATGCACTCATCGAGAACCTGCAACCTGCTGGCTACCTACCCTATCTTAGACATCAGTCACTACGAGCCTCGTCTGCTCTGTGTGGTAGTGAAAGGCTGGACCTGGCGCAATGTAGTTGGCGGGATCTCTTGTCAATTATCGACCACGGACATCTCAGTTTATTATCTCCAAAATTGTATACACTCACCGACCATATACACTCACCGACCACTTTATTAGGTACACCTTGCTAGTACATGGGTTGGACCCCCTTTTGCCTTCAGAACTGCCTTAATTCTTCGTGGCATAGATTTAACAAGATGCTGGAAACATTCCTCGGAGATTGTGGTCTATTTTGACATGATGGCTTCACGTAGTTGTTGTCACGTCCATGATGCGAATATCCCGTTCCGCTACATCCCAAAGGTGCTCTATTGGATTGAGATCTGGTGACTGTGGAGGCCATTTGAGTACAGTGAACTCATTGTCATGTTCAAGAAACCAGTTTGAGATGATGTGAGCTTTGTGACATGGCGTGTTATCCTGCTGGAAGTAGCCATTAGAAGTTGGGTACTCAGTGGTCATAAAGGGATGGACATGGTCAGCAACAATACCAGGTAGGCTGTGACGTTTAAACGATGCTCAATTGGTACTAAGGGTCCCAAAGTGTGCAAGAAAATATCTCCCACACCATTACACCACCACCACCATTCTGAACCGTTGATACAAGGCAGGATGGGGCCACAATTTTCATTCATTTTCAAATTCTGACCCTACCATCTGAATGTTGCAGCAGAAGTAGCGACTCATCAGACCAGGCAACGTTTTCCCAATCTTCTATTGCCCAATTTTGGTGAGCCCATGCAAATTGCAGCCTCAGCTTCCTGGTCTTAGCCGACAGGAGTGGCACCTGGTGTGGTCTTCTGCTGCTGTGGCCCATCTGCTTCAAGGTTTGGCATGTTGTGCGTTCAGAGATGCTCTTCTGCATACCTCGGTTGGAACGAGTGGTTATATGAGTTACCGTTGCCTTTCTATCAGCTCAAACCAGTCTGGTCATTCTCCTCTGACCTCTGCCATCAACAAGGCATTTTCACCCTGAGAACTGCCGCTTACTGGATATTTTCTCTTTTTCGGACCATTCTCTGTAAACCCTTGAAATGGTTGTGCGTGAAAATCCCAGTTGATCAGCAGTTTCTGAAATGCTCAAACCAGCCCGTCTGGCACCAACAACCATGCCACGTTCAAAGTCACATAAATAACATTTTTTCCCCATTCTGATGCTTGGTTTGATTTTCAACAGATTGTCTTGAACATGTCGAAATGCCTAAATGTATTGAGTATGCTGCCAGGTGATTGGCTGATTATATATTTGCATTATTGGGCAGTTGAAGAGGTGTACCTATTAAAGTGAGTGTATATATGTATAAATAAACAAACAAAGCATAATCACCGTTAATGATGTATAACGTTTGTACATCGACTTATGAAGGTGGTTAGATTTAATATCAATTTGTTTGAATATCACCACTGAAAACTGGCCCGTGTTCTAGGTTTACCCAATAAATGGGGCCAAACCGAATTACAACACGACAGCCAGTGGACAGAAAGCTAATGCCTTGGCAAATACTTCCCTGATATGCCTGAAAATGATACGGTAGTTTCAAACCACAAGAAGACGTGCATTTGGCTATTGCGCTAACGGAACAGATGGTTGATGCAACGGGAGAATTTTAATCTAGTGAATATAGTGTGGTCTCCCTTTGAACTGCGTAAGCCAAGTCTGACGTAACGAGTAACGGGCGGACATTCATCCGTGAGTGTGAGTCTGTGCGTTGTTCAGATGTCTGGAATGGCTGCTCAGTCATCAGAGGGGTGGGGCTGGCCAGACACTGCGCCCTCTTAACTTTAAAGACTTGAAAAATGTTACCCATTACCCCTCCACCCGGAACTCAGCAGTACACGCTGTGACCCCATGATGGTCAATGTCATCCCCAGGAAGTATACTTGGACATCAAGCTTGCTCTGAAATTGCAGTAAGCATTGACCCTAGGAGGCAAACAGGCCTAGACGACTCCTTCCATGTCCTGCTAGGATAATTAATACTAATGCAATGTTTGTGTGTGCGTGTGTGTGCGCGTGTGTGGCTATGAGTTTGTGTGCGAGTATGGGTGTGTATGTGTGTGTGTGTTTGCGTGTATGTGACTTTGTGTGTGTGTGTGCGTGTTTGACTGGGTGTATGTGTGTTTGTGCGTGTGAGACTATGTGTGTGTATGTGTGTTTGTGTGTGTGTGACTATGGGTGTGTGTGTGCGTGTTTGACTGTGTGTGTGTGTGTGTGTGTGTGTGTGTGTGTGTGTGTGTGTGTGTGTGTGTGTGT
>JAOYSI010000008.1:1482774-1495051 GCA_025775065.1 Hiodon alosoides
CTACTTATTTAATGGGTATTAAATAACCTTCCTTTTCAATGGGTGTTAAACGTCTTTTTTGTTTAAAAATCACCCCCCCCCCCCCCCCCCCAACACACACATACACAATCACCCACTCTTGCTTTCCAAAACTGAACCCTCTACCACTCATTGAATTATTAATTATTTAACTTTGGTATTTTCAAGTGTTCGTTTAATGAGAACTTGCACGAGACACTCATAGTGAAAATCCATAATTTTTCTCCATGCACACAGAGGTGTTTTGTATGTGACAGACCTTTGGCCCCTATCAAACTGGAGCTGCCAGATTCTTGCCGTTGGGTGAAACTATTCGGGGAGGCTGGAAAAAATGTTTTAATCTTCATTTCAAACGTTCCAGTCGGGCACATTTAAACTGCATCACCTCGTTGTTCGTCAAGTTGGTGTAATTAGCACAGCCGTAGATCGGTCTTCCATTCGACGAGGGCAAACGGTGATCAATATTTCATAATTAAATTTTTTACATTGATTAATCGAAAGAGACAAAACTGCTAATTAATTTGGCTGATAAACATTCATAGATTTCAGATTTAGTGCTAGAAGAACATTGAATAGCATGTCAGTACCTGGGCTTTTTAAAGCTCTTTCTCAGCTATTGCAGGAGATATAAACCCCTGTAATTTCATCACACAGTGGTTTCATGGTCAAACAATGTAGGGACCAAACTGTATCCTATTATTCAGTAATAACCAAATGTCAATGCTATTAAATAGCGCTGTCATTTTCATTTTTAAATTTTGTTTGATACAAGCTCACTAAGTATGAAGGAAGCGTTAAATTTACAAAAGAGGGCAACCTGTGCTATCAGACGGGACAACGGTGAAGAATGGGCCCCCAGTCCTTTCGGTTTTGTGCCTTTGAAGGCGTTGACGTGAATTCGACGCGATTTCGACGCTCGCACGGGCGGCTCCGTTCGCCAGGTATTGACACCGTTTGCAGACAACAGCACAGCTCCAGTGTTGATTAAAGTGTTCCAATCGCGCACCACTCTTTGTGCAACTCCCCGGAGGGGGAGTTCAATCAGTCATCTTTCGGCTCAAAACCTTTCAGCGGCCCCCGGAAGGAGCCTGGTGGGAAAACAGGATTATGTGCAGATATGAAAAAAACGTGACTTAAACACTACTGTTGCTTTACCAGACAGGGAGGGTGTACCATCTGGGAAAATGTATTAGCAATCCTTCACACTGGTTAAAGTCAAAATCCAGAAGGGGAGAGATTCTACACCTCGGACCTGACATGGTGCAACATAAACTCCGTTTCGCCAAAGATATTTTAACATTTGATTTGTGCTTAAATGACATCAACCACCTTGTTGTTTGTTATTTGGGGCGCAGATGGGGTCTCAAACCCCCATACATCTCAACATTTCCACAACATTTTCCTGCGACTAATAAGCAGTGAATACAAAAGTAATCAGGCCATGCCCAGGATGAGTATAATCTTTCCATATGTATATGATTCATCTTTGTATATGTATAGATGTATGGTCTTTTTGCCATTTTGTTGCTTTGCATGATTGTTAGCCTGATATAATAACGTTTATAAAGAAATAGCCATTTAATTGAGTTTAATGAGTTGAATGAGTGTTTTTGTGTTTTTACCAGATTGTGAGCAGTAACTTTGGCTGTGACGCAAAGTGGGAAGATATCTGTTGGCTGGGAAAGAGGAAGTCCCGGGCTGAGAGTGCTTCACCTGAAACAACTGACAGCCCAGCTGAGAGTGCTTCACCTGAAACAACTGACAGCCCAGCTGAGAGTGCTTCACCTGAAACAACTGACAGCCCAGCTGAGAGTGCTTCACCTGAAACAACTGACAGCCCAGCTGAGAGTGCTTCACCTGAAACAACTGACAGCCCAGCTGAGAGTGCTTCACCTGAAACAACTGACAGCCCAGCTGAGAGTGCTTCACCTGAAACAACTGACAGCCCAACCGCACAACGGACTACACAGGGAGTGAATGAAAAGGCCTGCACTCCCACACACACTCATGCACACTCCCACACACACTCATGCACACTCCCACACACACAGGCGCACACCCACACACACTCATGCACACTCCCACACACACAGGCGCACACCCACATACACTCATGCACACTCCCACACACACAGGCGCACACCCACACACACACAGATACGCACACACCCACGTGAGTACACTCCCACACACGCGCACACACCCACATATGCATGCACACACAAACACACACACGGATAGGCACTCACACACACACACACACACAGACAGATATTCACGCACACTCACTCCCGACTCCACTGCCAAAGCCAGGTTTAAGCGCACCCAAAACACAGAAGGAGTAAAATCTAGAAGACAGATGGTGAAAAATGGGTCCCTCAGATCTAAGATTATGCAACAGCGTTACCAACCATCAATCCAGCAAGGCCATGGGGACCAAATTCACTGGCGCCCAGGAGAGGAAGAATATAACAGATGAGAGGAAGAATATAACAGATGAGAGGATGAAGGTTAAACACTAGCACAGAAGTGAAAACAGCACATAGTGGTGAGAATGATATTGAGAGAGACGTGCTGGGCAGAAAACGGAAGAGGAAGGAGATGAAAAGCAGTAAATTAATCTCCCCACCACGTCCTGCAGAAAGGAAAACGCACGCTGCTCTTTATTTCTTCTAACAACGCAAGACAAATGAGCAGAGTCGGTGTATTAGTTGGGATGAAGGGCGTTTGGGAATGACGGCGGCTTGGGGCCCCTGAGTTAATCAACCCACTGCCATGTATTTGTGAAAATGATAAAACCGATTAATCAGGGATCGAGGCCCGGGGGAGACGGAGGAATCACTGGGCGTCTGAGGGGTGTGGAGGGAGGAGAGGGTGAAACGTGTCGCGTGATGGGACTGGTCTCGGATCCGCTCGGCACCTGCAAGGCAGAGCCCCATGGAAACGCCATCACCCAACAGGTGCCCACGTCAGCCCATCGATGCAGAGACGAGCCACACCTGTCCTGCCAGGGGCTGCTCATTTGTTCTCCAGCCCAGGCTGTTTTTTCAGAAACCACCTGGTTCTCCTTTTTATCAGCGCACAGATCAACTCCACCTCCTGCGGCAGGGGCGAGAGGCCGGGGAACCGATCTGCGGGCGGGAGTTTCCCTTCGACCACGCAGCCCAGACATTGGTCCAACCAGTTACCGATTTCCCGCCCTTTCCATCCCTCCTAATCTATTTAATTTGGTCAAGCTGGGCGTGCTTGTGCCTGAGGAGGCAGGTCGTCTGCCACTTGCCCTCTGACCCCATGCAAGCAAACAGTTCCCTCCCGTTGGAAACACATTTCTGCGTGGGTGTCCGGTCGACGGTAGGGGCGGGACAGCCCGGAATGATGGGGGCGTATGTCCGAGGAACGCTCTACTGAAAAGCGCTGAGTTCTGTAGGCCTTTGGAAAGCAGCACCAGCTGGGGACGAGCCAGGCGTTAGGGGAGGGAAACTGACCATCCAACCAAGCAGCTTCCTGTGTCTGGTCAATGCATCTGCTGCTGTGAATGTGAGAAGCTAACACACAACTTTCACACCATTAGACAAATGGTGTTACTCTATAGTTAAAACCCCAGTACCACAAGTTCTCATGCATGATGTACATGACCCGTCCCTTTGTGATGTACATGACCCGCCCCTTTGTGATGTACATTACCCCGCCCCTTTGTGATGTACATGACCCGCCCCTTTGTGATGTACATGACACGCCCCTTTGTGATGTACATGACCCGCCCCTTTGTGATGTACATGACCCGCCCCTTTGTGATGTACATGACCCGCCCCTTTGTGCCGCTGGATTCCGATTGTGGGCCCATTTTTTGCCTTTTATTCTTGAATTCTGGTTGTACGTTCACATTGGTCTCATGGAACACTTATGCCAGCCAGAAACATGGGGGGAAAGGAAGTGAGTCTGGCTAATTTAAAAAAACGCTACCAACAACGCTTCCAACATCGCTACCAACAACGCTACCAACAACGCTACCAACAACGCTACAAACAACGCTTCCAACAACGCTACCAACAACGCTACCAACAACGCTTCCAACAACGCTACAAACAATGCTACCAACAACGCTTCCAACAACGCTACAAACAACGCTGCAAACAACGCTACCAACAACGCTTCCAACAACGCTACAAACAACGCTACAAACAACGCTACCAACAACGCTTCCAACAACGCTTCAAACAACGCTTCCAACAACGCTACCAACAACGCTACCAACAACGCTTCCAACAACGCTACCAACAACGCTTCCAACAACGCTACAAACAACGCTACAAACAACGCTACCAACAACGCTACGAACAACGCTACGAACAACGCTACCAACAACGCTTCCAACAACGCTACGAACAACGCTACAAACAACGCTACCAACAATGCTACAAACAACTCTACCAACAATGCTACAAACAACGCTACCAACAAGACTTCTTAATTACAATAATAATAATTTTACTATTTTTCAATTGTCTGAATGAGACTAATGGAAACGTGTTATAAATTATATAACAACTGAAGAACAGTATTAGTGCAATAACTACAACACAGGATCCCAATAGACACCTTTGGAGAGTACAAAGCAGTACCTGTGATAGTAATTGTGAATAATGTTACTGTTGTCTGGGGGTGACAGGCTGATTGCAGTGATACGGACGGCTTTCTCGTGAAGCAGATTCCTAATGGCCGCTGTCACCTAGGCCAGAGCAATGTACATATTCCAACACACAATTAATGAATGCTTCTGGAAAATAAATAAACATATTTATTTTGACCAATACTGATCAGGGCCCAGGAAGGCTAATGTGCTGACTTCTCCATCGATTCGTCGTGTCTGTGTCACCGGGGAAAGTTAGCGAGTTCAATCAGGGAAAACCAATTACAGCCAATGGTAGCGGGGTTGTTTACAGAGCTTTAATGAACGTTGGAAAAAAATAAGTGCCCTCAACTACGGCCAAACGGCCAGTAATAAGAGCCTGGGTGGGTAAGTGAGGACTTTAATCAGTACCCATGTGGGAAGCCAAGGACCAGCACCGTGGGCCGTGGTGAGGCATTGTGAGAACTTGCAAAAATCACCTGCTTTTAGCGCCACCTGACAATTTTCATGGCGATTTTTATAGAAGTGCCCCCCCCCCCCCCACACACACACACACCTCATTACACCCCGTCCTGTAGGGAATGAGGAAGAGAAAGCCTTGTTGTGTGCAGATACATGTGAAAACCCTGATAGTGGAAAGGAGTATGGCTTTCACACAACACACACTCCGCACCGGAGACTGCTTTGCGTTTGACATGATGACAAAATGTTTCTTATCCCATCTCTAATCGGCCCACAGCGCGCAAAAACGACGCATTACACTGATGCTAATGACAGCCGCGGGCAGGTAGCGCGCGACCCCGGGAGCCATCAAAGACAACATCGCCCCACACAAATGCCTTTTTTTCATCAAATCATTTAGAAAAAAAACAAAATAATTGAGAGCACAAAGTTCATTTACAAAGGACTGGCGGTGGAAATCGCAGCAATAATGCAGTGGCGAAGTGAAAAGAAGGGGGCAATTGGTCCAGTAAAGATCGCTTTCCTCACATCGTCAAGCACTACACAATAGAAAAGGTCGCCAATTAAGCAATCGTGAATACCAAGTGCCGGAGCTGATGAAAATAGGCCAGCGGTTTAAACAGATTCGCAAGCAATTTACCTTTTCACAATGTTGGCAATCTGATGCAATTTTCTTGCAATTTTGTCTGCTTTCAGTAGCACTCCAAGCTGACACTACACAGACCAAATGGCAAAGAGGGAGAGCGCAGGAAATGTAAAACTATTTTGGCTGCGCCGAGGTACCGGGACGGGCGCTTCATCAGAGAAAATTACAACAATTAGCATAAGTGCTGAAAAAATCAACACTTTAAATGTCAGCGTCGGAGGGCCGGACCGGGCCGGGGAAGTGGGACGCCGTGCGATGTCCTGGCGGAGGGATGGAGGGACAGAGGGACGGACTGGCGGCGCGGCGCCCAGGCAATCACCCGCCGTCCCCTGCCACTGAGGGCCCCGCAATTGCTGTGACATTCTCTAAGTGCCACGCACACCTGTCACTCCCCATCATTGCCCCAGTCCCAGTCACACCATCACCACGACAACCGGGAATCTGCCGCCTCTCCCACCCAGGAGGATTTTCACCAGAAAGTCGACTGCAGTAGGTCGTGAAAGCAGACTGTGTTCAATCTGCTAATAAAATGTGCAGATGAAATGTCCTCATCAGATCAGTCTTCACTTTCACTAGTTACCTATAAAGCCCTGTGCTGAATTCTAGGTGTTTCTTTTTCAAAAACAAGACAGTTAATGGGCTTAGGCCTTCATATTTAAGAGGCCCCCCAAGATTACTTCACTCACAAGAAGCTGGCTATTTGACCGGCAATGTGTGTAGGGTTTGTCAAGGGTTTGTTTTGTGGGTACATATTTTCATGTCTCAAAAGAGCTGAATTGAAACCTAGGAAAACATCCTTACCTGCTCAACATAAATGTGGTCTGCAGTCAGATGGCGATGATTTGAAACTGAATTTGTCCAAAGGAAATATACGTCGATATAGACACGAGCTACACGGTATGAATTATTTGAGTTTAACAAGGTTTAATTGTTTAGTCAAACTAATATTAATTAAAATTCGTCTCCATGCCATTCTCATTATTCCGTTTAAATATTGGGTCCGATGGCACACAGGAAACAACAGTTAATTGGATACAACTGTACGTACTGCAAAATAACACATGCAGGTAATTTCCTAAGGGACTGCCAAAACATTATTCAAAATAAAGACGCAAGCGGCCGGTTAACCAGTGACATTTTTTATTGGACCGCGCCTGTTTTGCGCCCGCGGGTACAGTGGCAGTTATAAACAACCTAGCAGCCATGGCAACGGGAACAGAAACTTTTTTTTTTTTTACTTTCTGGGGATTAAAAATTAAATGCCTACCGTTTGCCAACGTTGCGACATATGCAATCTAATTCTGTTATGACAATGTCAAATTTTGTTCGTCATTTTTATACGGCGTCCCGAGAGGTAGGTGTTTAGTTGTGTAGATGGGCAATCCAGCACCAGCTAATTAGTGTAGCAAAAAGTTCTGTACAAACAAATGATACAGCTTCATGGACTTTTTCAGTTGGGGTTTATGGGGCCGCCCGGCGATTTGTAACTTGACTTGACATATCACTGAGGGGGACATGACATATTTGACATTACCTCTTGGTTGTTAATGTGAGACTTGGGACTGCGTTGTGAAAATGAATGAATGAATGCGACTTGCCCCATGGCTGTTCCACAGAGGAGCGTTACCAGTTTGTAGGCCAAAGAACACCTTGACCGGGGTGCTGAGACGCTCCTGATGATTTGAGTATTTAATGCAGGTCTTGCAACGCTACTGGGGGCTTATCAAAACAGGAGAAGAAAACTTTTCAAACCCTTGGGGCCTTAAATGCATGTCAAAAAGCCGATGGGCGTGGTCTGCGCCTACAAACAAACTTACAACACTTTATCATTAGAAATCTGTGTCCCTCAATTCGAACCAGGACACACGCTGCCCTGCCAGCTGGTTTTGGAAGGTCTGATACCAGCTCACTGTTTGCCCATTGTTTTACCGATTGTCACCAGGAGAAGTTACAGCGCACAACGTTGGGGTTGGGGTCGCCTGTTGGCTTTCCAGGTGCCGAGAGGCCTACCTCCTCCTCTCCTCCAACCTCCGCTGCTCCTCTCACACGGGCGGGGTGGCCTGCAGAGCGTACAGGAGATGGGGGGGCTGTGGGAGCGGTCCTTTAACCTCCTCTTCCTCAGCTTATGTGGTGGGAGGGTTTGTTGTGATGAGCCGGGATGAATTAGCAACACTGGCCATTCTAAATGAGGGAAAAAAAACGAATAATAATAATAGAAAATAGAAGAGATTCCGATAAAAAAAACCAAATGATTTAAATATGATTACATCCGATGACAAGACCAATGTGTTAAACACATCCGTTCAATCAGAAAACCAGTTCAGTCAGATAACTCACCCAGTGCCTTTACGTTTCTGCTGATACAATAGGATCCACGCTCCTTGAAATGCTGAGGGGCAGAGATGAAAACCTGTATTTTGCATGTCAGCCGACTGAGAGAGAGAGAGAGAGAGAGAGAGAGAGAGAGAGAGAGAGAGAGATAGAAATGGATGCTGGAGAGAGAGGTACAATCTCAATGCGTTTTGAAAAGGTGGGAAACATTAACTAAAGTGTTCAAGTTGTTAATAAAGTACTCCCGGGGGAAAACCTTGACGCTGCAGTAAATTTACAAAGCCCTGAATGGGGGGGGAATAAAGCAGAGCAGAGTCCTACTGTGACAGCCCCCCCTCAAAAGCCTTGTCCCACGTAGGGCCGAATGTCCAGTCCACCTCTCATCTTTAACCCGGGCTCCCGGGGCTGGCCTGAAGAGAGATTGAAAATCCCTCGTCAGTAAAAGTAAATCCTGTGCTAGTGTAGGAACCCGGGAACACAAGTCAATCCGGCAAATTATAAATCTATAACCGCAGTAATATAAAACAAAGAGAGTAGCCGATGCGTTAGTTAATTAAAAGCCTTCGCCAGAAAGTCTTGTCAGGTGACTAAGGGCTCTCATATTTCACACGTCTTCCCCAGTGGCGTGTCAATAAAGTCTGATAGGACGTCACGTCCAAGGCTTACTTTAGGTTTACTGGGGATAGAGCCTTATTAAAGCCAGACAAACGACTCTGTTCCCCCGGGGATTGACTTCCATCCCTGGGGTGGGTGGGGTAGGGGGCAGCTCCTCGAGAATTTCACTTCTTAGGACGAGGACGTCGACTGGGGGAACTCTCAGAGGCCCGGTTGCAGAAGTCTCACCTGTTTGGGGAAGAATTGGTGAAGATGACGAAGACGAGATGATTATGCCGACGGTGACGGTGTAGATGAAGATGAAAATGAAGACGATTGTGAAGACGATTGTGAAGACGATGATGAGAATGACGGAGATGAAGACGGGCCAACACCAGCCCCGCTCCCTTGCATCCTGCCTGGTCTTCTAATTACAGTTAGTGACACAGAACAAGTGGGGGGGGGGGGGGGGTATGAGCAGGTGAAGGGACAGAGAGAGAAACCTGTGGTGTCCCGTGGCTCTGCCGTCCAGAACGTACATCAGCCTGACAGCTAATTAGGAGAGACACGGATTTCTCTCCGTGTAACAGATGTTCTCTAATCAGTCCAGCTCCCAGGAACCTCACGCTAGCAGCATTTCATGCACAATTTAACTATCTAAAAGGAATAAAATACTTAATGCATCGTAAGGCCCGCACAGCTGTTTTCCCCTTTGGAAGACTTGCTGTCATAAATGTTATTTTTTTCCCTTCAAAATGACATGCTTTATGTAACTCTAGCAGGGTGTTTATAATGCATTAATAGGTGTAAAAAAAACTGCTGTCATGCATCTGCCAAAACTGTGGTTATATTTACGTTGATGGAATAAAAGATTGACTCTGTTTGATTATTGCCACTTCAAATCACTTTGCGCAACTAAAGTTGTTGCTCAAATACTATCTGATGAGTTTTAAATTACTTACTCAAAGGTTAAAACATTTTTTACAATAGATTAGCCTTCATTTTACTGTGCATAATGCCTAGCATCTAAGGCATAGAGAGTGAGGGGGGTCAGAGATGAGCACATTATAACCAGAACTGGAGCAGCGTTCAGCATTTAACCAAAGTATTTAAATTAAATAATCACATTTTCAAATACAATTTCATTACATATTGCCAATAAATGTTCTGTGTTAGACAGGTCAAATAAATGCTAAGACAGAAAAAGGCTAGCTTGAGGTTATTATTCCCCCCAGGAGGAGTTATGTAAAAAGCTCAGCTGAAGCTTTTCGACTCCAGCTCCTGAGATCCTGAAAGGTGGCCCAGGATAAAGGGCGGGCCACTTCCCATCTCTGTCAGATGGATACGAAGCGCACGCTTGGTCTTCCTGTGCTTTTCAGATCAGATCTTACAATAACAATCATCATCCGTCAGACGAGGCAAATTAACACAAACGTAACAAACGCCCAAACTAACGCTCGGTATTTTTCTGACCAGCCCTTTGAGTTATCGCTCCAGTGAAGAGACTTTGTACTCGTGGGAACTGAGTCCACTTGTTTCTGGCGCCTCTCGTGAACCTCTCGTGAACCTCTCGTGAACCTCTCGTGAACCTTTGTGAACCCAACAGTCATTCAATCCTCTTCGCCTTCACTGAAGCCCAGACCAAGGCTTGCAGTCAAACTAAACGGCACCCAATTAAACAGCTAACAACAGCGCATCGGTGGTCTTTCCATTATTACATCGCGTTGGTGAAAACACAGGGTTCCTACGAGCACCGAGACAAACGGCAGACAGAAATGTCAACGGAAAAGGCCCCAGGGGCCCGGAGGTAGGCTCGCTATGAGGAGACGCAAAAGGAGCGTCGGCCCGCTAACCCCAAACCCCAGCCTTGCTTCAACGTTTCTGCTTCCTGCCCTTGGCAACCGTCCGCATCAGCCCGTCCACTTTACTGCCGTTCCTCCAGATGCTATGACAACTGGCCAACGTTGCCTTAGCTGTCAATTTCATGGTGACAAATGTGTCCGTAGCCACACAAGTATAATTAAAAGGTGTGTCTGAGTGGTAATTGTGGACAGTGCTTTACGTCATTTCTTTTAATATTTAGTTCCAGATATATAAGTGAAATGTTTTTTTTTTCCAATTATATTAACTAAATTGGTACCAAAAGTTTGCATTGAATCAGCTGGGAATTTGTTCATAGCACTGAAAAGAAATATACCATGAAAGAATCCTGGAAGGTATTTTAGGAATGAAACAGTGATAAATATCCTGCTGTATAAAGATAGCTTTATCTTTCCAACGATTTTTTACCTGCTAAGATTTTTTACCATTCATTGAGCTGGGTTTTTATCTTTGAAAGCAATACAGATCGAATATTCAATTTTTCTCCAAAAATAGGAAGTGTGAGGTCATTTTTAGATATGCAAATAAGTTCCTAAGTAAAGCCCGTGGGCCTCCCACCCGCTCGCACCTACAGTACTGTATTTTTTGCCCGCATCGCAAAATGCATTTATTTTTAGTCAGTTGCAAAAGGAGTTTAATGGGAGGCAAAACAAACTGACACATCCAGGTGTCCATGAGCAAGGCCGTTTCCGGAGAGGAACTAAGGTATATTGTCTTTGTAAAATGACTTCAGAATGAGCAAACAACGGCATCATAGACACCGATTGGCATCAGGTGTTAGTGAATTTCTTTACAGACTACACCTTGAAAAACACTTTAAGTTAATATCATCTTGCCACAAAAAAATAAAAAAGCCTCCTTTTTGAAAACACACCTATTTTGTTTTTGTTTTTACATTGTTAATGAGGCACATTATGAGCGACACACACAAACAAAATTCGAAAATATCCATTCTGGGACAGTTCATTTAGGGTTGAAAGAAAATGGCGGTATTTAACTGCAATGAGGATGCAACAAAGGGAGATAGCTGAGAGGCTGTGGCTGTTTTCCCTGTGTGGCGCGGCGGGTGATATACGACGCTCGTTATCCATTCCCCTTGTGTTTCGCGCACTTTGTCTTTATTCTCCGTCGCTGGGCACCGGCGGCGCCTCTGCCGGGCGCTGATTTTATCTGATCCTTCGGGTGACAAGTCATCTAGCTGAAAGTTCCTGCAATTGCGCCCTGGCGGTGGACGGGAGCGAGGGGGGCAGAAATACCCCTGCAGCTGATGAAATCTGAGCAGTTATCATGCTAACCATTACCTGTCAAGTCCCAACGCTTCAATTTAAGGGTGCATCAATTTTGTGAAGAGGAAATCAAGGGCGAGGGAGAGAAGGCGTGCAGACAAACATTGACAAAGGCCTAGTTTGGGCTCTGTCTTTTATTTATGATGGGGGTTGCTCCCGTTGCTGTGCCACAGAGGGCTCTATCAGACGGATGGACACGCCGCTGATGGCCAGGGATCCTTCCTCTTTGATGAAGTGCCTTTCTCACCCTGGCCGAAAGACCGCTTTCCCCCGCTCCCCTGTCCAATCCCTGAAGGTCCTCGGCCCCATTCCTGGACACAGCAACGGTCCAAATAATGAGCAGATGTGTGTGTGTGAGTGTGTGTGTGTGTGTGTGTGTGTGTGTGTGTGTGTGTGTGTGTGTGAGTGTGTGTGTGTGTGTGTGTGTGT
>JAOYSI010000008.1:1515295-1543966 GCA_025775065.1 Hiodon alosoides
TCTCTCTCTCTCTCTCTCTCTCTCTCTCTCTCTCTCTCTCTCTCTCTCTCTCTCTCTCTCTCTCTCTCTCTGATCCAATAGACAGAAGCAGTAACACCATAGGTGGCACATTCTTTTCTAGTCATAAAATACGTGCTCTGCTTTTCTCGAAGTAAATAAACAATAATCATTGCATCATGACTCATAAATCAAATTACAAACAGATACTCAATACCAATGCAACCTAATATTCCACACTTCTTCAAATTAGTTTCAAACTGCACTTAAAAGTAACAACAAAGCAAAACAAAATAAAACCATTTAACTATTTTTATTATCCGTACTATTGTTCTTAGAGAGAGAAAAATATTTAGATTGATGAAAGAGAGCGAGGAGGAGGAGGAGGGGGGGCAGTAACCGCACGCGAGACGTTTGCCAACGGAATTATTATGTTCATGCAAGCGAACGCAATAGTTTCAGTGATGTATTTAATCCTGTGGACTGTCACGTCTTCAATCCTGTAAACAAAAGAGTTTGTGTCGTTGAAAAACACGGGGAGTCGATACGAATGGAATCCGATGGTTTTCAGCAAAGGACGTTTAGTGGGTAAGTGTCATTCACGTTTTTTAAAGCAACTTTAACGGCTCCACAAATCGTTCTACTCTTCTTTGAATTTTATGTGGTTTTGTTTTACAAGAATAATAAATTCTCGGATCATGTATTAGGGAATTTAAAGACATACTTTTAATTATGTTTTTTTTTTTTCAATTTTTGTTCTCAAGCACTTTTTTATTATTACAAACCCTATTAAACTTAACTAATAGGCCTCCCATGTTGATATGACAAAAGCGGTTATTTTCAGTATACATTTTTCAGTACATCTCCATGTAGAATCATATTCTTTTATGCTGTTAATCATTTTAAATTGAAATGACTCACATATCTCATATCAAAAAGTAGATGAAAGGTATAAACATGTTGAGTATCTTACTTTAATATCGATTGTATGGGTTACACATGATTGTTATGGTTGTTGTTGTGGTTGTTGTTGTTGTTATTTATTATTATTATTATTATTATTAATGTTATTCGAAAATCATTGCGACTTGTTGGGCCCACATGGTATTTTAATTAATCCATGACTTTCTTTAGTTCACTAGAGAGGAATAATGTGTCAGCATGATACAAACTACGACAATTGTGTGCATTTTGATCATAATGTATTTGAACGTCCAAATATATGAATCCAGTTCAATCCTCACCAGTGACCTAGCCGGTTATGTAAGGGTTTAAATGAACATACTCAACCTACAGTTCTCCATGAGGGTAGTGAGCTCATGTTGTGAAAACCACGCTCTCCTCAAGGTCAATAATATCAAATAAGTGCTCTATGTGCTGTTGCCTGTTCAAAACCAAAATTAGTGGGAATTTGTATACAAAACACTTCACAAAACACATATTATTCTCTGTAACAACAATCCGCTTATTATTGTTATCAGGGTTCAGGCAGTGAAGGTTATATTGTTTTAGTTGTGATTGTTTAGGGCTCCAAGAACTTGGAACTCTATGGTTTTTGCTGTAATTATTGAAATTATTATTATTATGGGTCGAAAGCAATTCCTACTGTAACCCTATTGTTTTGCTGTGATTTATTTTATTATGAACGTGTCATGGAAAAGTTCCTTTCAAGAAACGCATATCTCCCATTACCTACAGACACTTTAGTTATAATAGGGCCTCATTGAATGGATGTATTTTCAGTAGTAACAAAAACTATTTAAATTGCAAATTATTGTGGCTTTAAACTATCCAATACACTGGAGTCATGACAATTGGCCCACCTAAAACTTGGCTTTTCAAATAGTGACTCCATCTAGTTTTATTGATAGTTTTATAAATGATAGTTTTTATAATGAAAACTATTATCGCAATAAAAATTTGAAGGTTAAAAGTAAGGGTTCATCATTCATTTACCATCCTTTCCTGCTGCCCCGGTGCTTGAATCCTGTATATCCAATATTTTAATTGATTTGAGACTGGATTTCCCAGCAAGGGTCCTTTAACGGTTTTTCTGTAGAAGTACTGGAGTCAAATTATTAGTCAAATCGTTATTTTTAAAGATATTTTGGGCAAATTTGTTTTTATTTTTCCTTTAACTACTGTTCACCATGCTTCAGCTTTATAAATTGGCTTCTTCACGCATACCTATGCTGCAGCTATAAAAAGTAGCCGTCTCCAAAGGTAACTATGTGAACAAAGGTGATTTCAGGTAGTTATATTTATTTATATTTAAATCAAACTGTATTAAACATGTCTTCAAATTGGTTTGGTTATCTACTATTTCCTTGCTAAGAAGTGGATTCTAGATTTGGAAAACAAAAGAGCAAGCCGTGGTTTATTGCTTTCTTTTTTGCATGTGTAGAACAGAAAGAGCTAAAAAAAAAAAAAAAAGAGGAAGATTATTCTGTTGTTAAAAGTGACTGGAGAATTGTGGGTTATTTTGATCCCAGAATTTAATCTGTATTTGTTAGACTGAGTTGGTGATAAGGAGGGGGTTGAGCGGTTTTGTCATAGATCACGGTGATGATAGATGACAATATGCTGATGGTTGAATACGTCAGAGGCCTTTTATCAAACATAAACAATCCTGAGGATTAGTTCAACTCAAACGGATTATTTTACAGTACACCCAATCACTCTGATGCTACGATTACATGCTAAATACAGATATAAAACTTTATCGATCATATGTGATTTCAAGGAGTCAGGATTTGCTCTTGTATAGACTTATGTAAACTGAAATTTAAAATAAAAAGTTGACTATTGCTAGATAGTTTTGCTAGATAATTTTTAACTGGTGATTAAATGAACCCTCCTGCTATTTTTCAGAAATGTTGGAGTTAGGAGCCAGAACCACCAAAAGTCATGAAAATTATTGTTAAAATGTTGATTGGAGGATTTTAGAGATTACTGTCTTTATAAGGGTGTATGATGAATGACTATAGCAGTGCTCCAAATTCACACAAAAAAATTCCCCATTTGACTAGCAAATTTGCATGGATGCCCAAATGTTTGGGGACCATAGTAACCATTTGGACTAGCAACTTGGTGATATATAGGGAGTATCAATAGTATCAATAAATAAATAAATAAGTCAGCAAATCTAGCTAGGATTCTTACAAAATAAAATCCTAAAATGAGAACAAATAACAAAAAACCCTATTCAAATAGTTAAATGAGAACTAAATTAAATTATCTGAAATGTATAACTTCTTAACAGTGTCTATTATCCATGTTTCCATGATTAACCCCACGTAAGGGCTTATTCTGGGAAAGCTTTTTTGTACTTTGTGTTGTTTAGAATTTAATATCTTTCATGGGGAGAGAACACTTTTAAACAGCATACTCATCAAACACTGAAATAGATTTTATCTGTTTATCACACAATTAAACATGGCCTAAGTTACAATTGCATTAACTGTGGAGCTAAGATTTATACCAAACTATTTTGTGACTCTTAACGCACACTTATGCTGTGTACAAAATGTATTTGAACAATGGAATGCTGGCAACCCTAATTATTTAATACAATTGCATATTTGTATCACTGTAATCTATTGCTGGACTTTGATGTGGAACTACTGTGCTTTTTTTGGGAATGTTCATCGATGTTTAGCTTGCATTTTGGGCTGCTAGACATTTCACTGACATTTGGCAGGTGACGAGTGTATTTGGCCCTGCTGAGTATGAGTTTGCTTGTGAGTCTGATCTGGCCCATGAACTGTTGATAAAGCCTGATATAGAGCGTCATTGAGGACATGTGATACATACATTTCCTGTCCTCAATTTCTGAAACTCAGCGGATCAATGTGAATATTGATCTCAACATTAAAGCCAGGAAATCAAAGACTTACCAAACAGCACTGGATTATTGTCTCTGAAAACATCATCTGCCAAACCCAGGACTACTGGTAGTTCTGTTCAGATCCCGCACACATTCATCAGTCACAAGGTATCTTCGGTTGTGCTTTATGCAGGTGCGTAGCTTGGATTACGCTTTTTTATTTAAAAAAATAAATGTTTAACCAACCTTTAGCCGATCCTGTCACAATTAAGAACCGTTTTTTACCGAGGGGGCCACCTTGGTTTCCTCAGTGGATGCTATGCTTCTGCTGTGCAAACGTTCTCATGATTTATGCCTTTTAACTCTTATGACGAGTTCTACTTACTCATTTATTACGTTTCTTGTTATTGTATACAGTCTATTTATATGTGAATATCATCCAGTATTAATCCTTTTCTGCTCCTGTACGTTTTTATCCCATTTGCAGTAGTTCTTAAGCTTGTTGAGGATGTGGCTGCTTAGCTGCAGATACACATTCATTTATTTGGCTTTATTTGTAAAAAAAAAATTGAGGTAGTGTTGGTTTCTCCCTATGGTTCCCTATGGTTTCCAAAAATGTTAGTGTATGTTTCTCTCTTCATTCCAAAGGGAAGAAACACTCCAGGGAAAATATGAATACACAGGGAAACAGGGAAATATATATATTTGATGTATTTTCAAGTACTATTTTCAAGTCAATGCATTTATTTGAAAACTAGAAAACTAGATTTCAGTGTCAGTACAACGTATCAAAATGTATTTAATATAGTCAAATATAATTTTGAAATTTTAGAAAAGTATTTGAAATGCATTCAAATAGCTACCTGGATGTACTGAGATTTATTTGATGATACAAATAATAATTTTATTGAAAACTTCAAAGTCGTCGAAAAGCTGTCACAGATTGAACTAAAAGTTAAGAAAACAAAGCAGCAAATAAAATGAATGAAAAAAAGCCTTTAAATAACTCAAGGCAGCCCATTGACCACATCTATCAAAAAACCCTACACCCTACCTACTCACAGAGAGCTATGGACCAGCATCTTATTTAGTATGTTACATTTGTAGATTGATGTTCTCCTGTTTGTAGTCCAATAGCTATATGGTTAGACTTTTCTCGATATCCTTGCTATCGATGACTTTGCTGTTATGTTCAGCTATTGATTTTTTAAAGGCTTTCCTTCAAGCACCACATTGACCCTACAGATTCATCCTCAGTAACATCAGAAGGATCCGTCCATTCCTTACAGAGCAATCTACACAGCTCTTGGTCCAGGCAATGGTGATATCCTGCCAAGACTACTGCAATTCAATACTGACTGGCCTGCCAGCCTCTTCGACTAGATCTCTCCAAGTAATTCAAAACGGTGATGCTCGGGTGGTCTTCGACCCCTCTCCTCACAAACTCCACTGTCTCCCTGTTGCTGCTCTGATCCACCACGAGATCCTCACCCTCACCCACCAAGCTACCACTGGATCAGCTCCTGGCTACCTCTGCAGACTCATCTCGCTTTACATCCCTATGATTCACCACCGCTGGGCACCTAGTGGTCCCTTCTCTGAGGATTCGAACATCCGCCAGTTCACTTTTTTCATCACTCATCACCACCCAAATGGTGGAACGCCCTGCCTTAGACCAGGGGTTCTCAAAAATGTTTTGTTGACGGTCCCTTTTTCACATGCAATATTAATCACGGACCCCCGACTGAAAAACTGAAATTGTATAAAATGTACTTAGTTTGTGGACCCCTTGGGCAGTCTCTAAGGACCACCAGGGGTTCGCGGATCCCAGTTTGGGAACCTCTGCCTTAGACAATCAGACAATCCAAAGCTTCTACTGCCTTCAACAGGAAACTGAAAACGTACCTATTCCAACAATACCTCATACCACAGTCTTGAATCTCCCCAAAGGAACTGACTGCTATATATTTATGCTTTTGCTTATTTTGCTTTATTATAGTTTTTGTATTATATTCATAATATATTATATATATTAAGAATACTATATATTATATCTCCTTTGTAGCACTAGTCTTTGTACCTTCTTGCAGTACTACTACCCCTAAACTACGGCACTTTTGTACATCGCTCTGGATAAATGAAGTGTCTGCTAAATGACGAAAATGTAAAGGCACAGTGCTTCATTACAATCAACCTGTCAGCTGAACTCCAGTGTAGTGGATGAAAACAAGCTGGAAAATATTAAGAAGGAACTCAAGAAAGTTATGACCACCTTAAAATAATTTGCTTATTAACATAAACATGAAAATATAAATGAGAAATGAGCAGTGCACAGCTTAGTCTTGGCAAACAGATAGGATTGATAGAATGAAATATGTGGAGGTCAAATAAATAGGGGAAAGTGAGACGCACATAGGCATAACTGTGTGCATGCACGCAGACGAACGCACACAGAAGACGCTGTATGTATTCCACAGGCTGGTGGTGAGGGCTTTCAGGGGCCGTGGTGATGGTGGTGAGGCTTGTGGTTGTGTGGGGGAGGGGTGGGAGTGCTTGGGGTGATGGAGACCCGTTGCAGCCCTGTAGGGTAAAAAGATGTCTAAAATATGAATTCAAATCAAGGTTTGTCTGTAAGGCATAATCATTTTAAGATGTACTTTTGTTCTAATCAGATGACATATGTTGATATTGTTGTGCATGTACTAACCTCAGCTGAAAATAACATTTTGAAATGACCAAGTATTGCTTAGCACTCAAATTCTTGTAGAACTGTGTGTAGAACTTTGACCATTTCCTAAGTGAGTTTGACTTTAAAAAAACTTTATTGTTATGATCCCAGGTGGGGAAAGAAAGCACATGAGAGATATAAAAAGTTTATCCCATGGCTTACAGAATGACATTGAAATCATGTTCACCATGAACCTTAATCTGCCTACATAACACTTTAATATGGGAACCTAATCTGGGTTGTGTGTGTGTGTGTGTAGGGGGAATGGGGTAGAAAAAATAAGGAAGGGATACGTGTATTGTTTGGGGCAAACCATGGCAAGGATTATATCAAAAGTAAGCAGTGTGGAGTGGTAGTAGACTTGTTGGAGATGTTTGTTTGAGTGACGACACTACATTGAAGGACCATTAGATTTGATGCCTCGTCAGGTCATCTGGACCTTGACAGGACAGCTGAAATGGGGGGAGTGGTTAACCTTGATGCAATACAGCAGAGCAAGTCGGATGTGTCTGGCCTCACTCACGTGAAATATCACTGGCCAAAGATGCGAGTAATTCCCCTTTGAATGTGAGAGAGAACAGCCGCGGTGTTGTGGACCGCATTCTGCAGCTGTCAGCGTGGAAGAAGTGCTCAAAGAGGGTCGAGTCGCAGTGAAATCCCCTTCAGAATCAGCCTGTGGTCGCAGTGAGATCCCCTTCAGAATCAGCCTGTGGACGCAGTGAGATCCCCTTCAGAATCAGCCTGTGGTCGCAGTGAGATCCCCTTCAGAATCAGCCTGTGGTCGCAGTGAGATCCCCTTCAGAATCAGCCTGTGGTCACAGTGAGATCCCCTTCAGAATCAGCCTGTGGTCGCAGTGAAATCCCCTTCAGAATCAGCCTGTGGTCGCAGTGAGATCCCCTTCAGAATCAGCCTGTGGTCGCAGTGAGATCCCCTTCAGAATCAGCCTGTGGTCGCAGTGATATCCCCTTCAGAATCAGCCTGTGGTCGCAGTGAGATCCCCTTCAGAATCAGCCTGTGGTCACAGTGATATCCCCTTCAGAATCAGCCTGTGGTCACAGTGATATCCCCTTCTGAATCAGCCTGTAGGATTATCGCTAATGACAGAGTATGACGTAATGACGTAATAATCAATTACCCCCCACCCCCACCCCAAAAGACAAATCTAACTTTTTATGAACTTGGAGACATATGACCAAGACAGACATAAAATAATAAAGCCTGTCCCTTCCTGGGTCGTTTGGTAAAGATGGTAAAAAATGTGTGTTTTCTTTTCAAAATGGTCCTCCTTTGCCATGTATGCGTGCAAAATACAAGGCAAGTACAAATTAACAGACAGACGAGCCTTAGGGCCATATCCAATGACTCCAAAGTCTGTAATAGTTTCCATAGACTTCCCTACGCCATTGTGGGTTGTTGCTGGTTTTAAGGCATGTCGCCTGTGTGGTCACACAAAACAATATTTCAGGATTTTATTTACCTTTGTTTCACATAGGCACAATTATAAGTAAAATTAAATAATTTATTTTCGTTTCTTTTCTTTTTTATTTCAATTATTTTCAGTAGTACAGTTAGCTTACAGATTTGAAGAGTAGAATATTTTGATATGACGTATAAACCCTGTACAATCTTAAGATTGCCTTTTTTTTTATTAAAGAATAGCTCACAGCTCACTGCTTAGCAAAAACTATTTGGTGTGTTCTGTCAGCACAGCTAGATATACTTTTTTTTAAAAGAATTTATATTCATAAAAAACTTTTAAAAATGTGATGCATTTGGCAAAGGCATTGTTAACTACCAGGTCTGCAGAAGTGTGTAACGCCCACCACTTGAGAACGTGGCATTCATCTGACACCTCTGTGAGAGGCAGACAAGAGTTCTAGACACATTTGAGGGTTAATTATAGCAATTGCATTTCTCATTCCTTCATGATAAGGTTATGCCACTGTGTTCCTGGGGACTTGGCAGGTCATTTAGATAGTCGCCCAGGCTTATAAAGACAGTATAATCAGCTCAGTACCGGCATACTCTGTACAGCTTTTCGGCACTAAAGAAAGACTATTTGGTATTATCTTGCCATTTAAATTCCAACCCAATAAAATAAAATATGATCCAAAATGTGGTCCGATGATGAGGAGCACTAAGACCCGTTATTACATTAAAGAGACATGATAGGGAAAGAAAGCCATCTATTATCTATCTAATGACATGTTCTCATGCTACAGCAGTTCGTGATTTCTTTCTGAAATGGCGCTATCAGTAAACTAAAAACCCACTTCTGCTCCTGTAACCCAAAATTGTAGTAAAAAGCCGGAAACTGATTTTTAGCTGATTGAAAGTCTTTTTTTTTTACAGGTATATGTGATCTCTTTTTTTTACCATACCATTGGGAGTCTTTGTGTACTGAGGGGAAATCCATCCTATCTGACTGGATGGGGTAGCCTATTGTTACAAAGTTGCATATTAGAACATGCTTGTATAGCATACAACATGCTAGCATGAAGACACACATGCTACAAATGTGTGTATTTTTGTCAGCCTTTATTTTACAACACTGTAAATATGTCATTTTTTACCTATATCGATTCTTTAGAAAGACACAGCATTAAAGCACTGCGTCAGTTGTCTTTGCGTGTGTGTGCGTGTCTCTGTGTGTCCAATCAATTGGCCTCTGCTCTGTTAATTAGGTCTGCCCACATGGCAAGCCAATTCACAGCCTCGTTACGTTTGTGGATGTGCCTGCTACACATGATGTATTCAGAGGTCAAAGTGACTCGTCAAAGGCATACAGGTCAATGAGCAGCCTGATCAGCTTTGACTGGGCTCTCCCCTTATTATTATGTATTTAAAAACATAAATGTGATCGTGAAATATCACTTGTTTTTATTCTATGATACATTTGATCTAACTTTGATTTGTAAAAAAATGTCAAAAATATTAGATGTAATTTTCATTTACATTTTGCTAAACACCAATAAATTTTGGTTTTATCGGGTTTGTAAGTAGGAAAGGGAACTATAAACCTACTTGTCATAAAAATGGTAGCCATGACAATGTTTTGGAAGTATTAGACAAAAGCATATTGACTTAATTCTATAGAGCATGATGGTAACTGGAAGGCTTTCCAAACATTAATGCTTATATTGACGAAGATACTCTCAGAATTTTTCATTCCAAAGACACAACACTATGTAAAGCATCAATAGAGTAGCACTCCAACCACAATTATTTAACAGTACTGAATCTATTTCTTTAATTTAAAACCAATCGACGGTAAAATTTAACAACAACAACTAAAGATAATGGTCTTTAGTTTAGTCTTTTAGTCTTTAGTCTTTAGTGACCATTATCTTTAGTTGTCGTTGTTAAATTTTACCGTCGATTGGTTTTCTTCAAGACTACAATTGGCTGTAGCAACAGTTATAGTAACAGTTGTTTACCATTCATTCATTTGTTATCTGAAACCGCTCGATACATACTGGGAGTAGGTACATCCAGGACGGGACCCCTGTCCTATGAACAGGAGGAGACTGATACTGCTCCCCCCCAAACCTACACCTGCGGTTCTGTGCTTCTCTTTAAATGCATTCTTTAATACCTACAAACACAAAGTATCCATGCACTCTGTACTGTAATGAAAATTGCGTGTTTGCATCCTTTGTGTAAAAGAATGAGACTTGGACCAAATCAAATCTTTGACAACCCTCTAACTGCATTTAATAAAACGGTACTTAATAGTGTTTTCTGTTATTTGTAAGTATCTCATTTCTTTTTATTCACAAAAAAAGAAAACGCTATTAAACACAGTTATGCAAAGTGCAATTTGCAGTGTGTTAAAGTTTTTATTTTGATCCCAGTCTCTCTGTATCTCACAGAACGTCCCTGTCTACCGCAAAACACACTAGGAGGATTCAGGAGTTAAAGGTTAAGAGGCACACACGCTCAACGGCCACACTTGAAAAGGCGAACAGCAGGTGTGATGTGTGAAAGTATTTAGCTTATGAAGCGAATGAGCGAACCGTACAACAGCTCAAATGAACTATTAAAATGAACTAAATTTGTCAATTAACTATTATCATTAGTTATTTTATTTAATAATTTTGAAATTATATAAAAGTTTCTATTAAAATAATAACACATTTTTCTTTTTGTATTGTTTTTTTTGTTTGTTATTTTGTAGTATCGAAGAGGTACCAAGTATACCACATTGAATTTTAAAATTCTGGTATTGTGGCAACAGTATTTTAGAGTTGTCTGACTTCATGATATGAATGATATGGCTTTTGCTATTGGTGAAATAGCTTTGAGGATGTTCCTGGTCTCTCCTGGTTCCATAATCCACTCTGAAAACCATTCAGTAGTTTAGCAATGGTTTAGCAAAGGTGAATGGTGTTTTGCCCCCATATTGATAAACACATTTCTTTTGCAAATAGAGCCCATACTAATGGCTGGATTTATGTGAAGACCTGAGAGGATTACCTCCGGAGAGGAGTAGTGGACACAGATGTAATCTCTCTGTCTCTGTCTCTTTCTCGCTCTTTCTCTCCCTAGGCTCTCAGGTTTTCTGGTTAATTAGTTCTAACCAGCCTCTCACCCTGAATTGTTAAACCTTATAAATTGAATTGTTAAATTGTTTTTCAGACTTCCCTTCTCAATGCAGAAAAACCCCAATCCATCTCCACGATGCGTTTAACCCATCAACCCTGACAAGCTGACGGTAAGATTAGACTGACTTTGGAATTATATTGCTTGCCTTACAGACTACCCATGCAAGAAAAAGGACATTGATTAGAGATGACTTTAAGATGGTAGGATTGTTTCTGTTGTCATTGTTGTCAATCTGCGCTGGTTTCAGAAAGTTACATGTTCCTAGAATAATTTCAACATATTTGTTTGGTTGTTTCATCCTCTCTTTTAACATTGCTTTATTGGTGTTTTTTATTTTGTTTCTAGGACTGTGCACAGAGAAGTAGCAAAAGTATAAACGTGGAATTTTGGCATTGCAAATCATAGGGGAGAAAAACTGAACCGTTCATCAATTTAAAAAGTGTAATAAAACAGGAAAAATAATGAAAGAACAACCTCTGGATTGTTTTTGTTCCTCTGATAATTTCTCCTTCTTTTCAAACTGAGGGAGACAGAGAAAAGGTAGACGGCTGAGGGGCACTCTTTTCCCGCCGTTTGTTTCAGAATTTTCGTATCTTTTTTTAAATCAAATTTTGTAATCCTCATTTACATCCCGGGCCACGCTGACATTTTTTAAAATTACATTAACATCAAATGGTATTTAAGCGTTATACCCGAAGTGCGAGCCGATCCTGTGATAACAATGAATCAAAAACAATTTCCTGTTTTTATGTATTGATTCTGGGGGTGGTGGATTTCAATATCCATTTTCTATCACTCAAGACATCCAACTTGAGAAACCATTCAGAATATACACCAAAGGTAAAAACTGTAAGCAAACTCATCGTTTTTGTTTGTTTTCCATTTTTGTACTTCCTGACATTTTTTTGAGGTAAATATCCCATCTGTCTTCTCCAAAGGCGGGTCCTTGTTATTGCGAATAAGGTTGCTAGGCAGTAGAAGAGCTGCATCTGAACTGAACCTTTCCCTGATTTTCACCTTTCTTCACTGTTGTTATTATTTTCCGCTCTGAGGACGATGAAGCATTTTTTCTAAATGTTTCGCTTTTGGGGTTGGGGTTGGGGCTGTTGAAATCCTCGAATACCTAAAATACTTTCTTTTTTGGCATGCTGCCCCGTGTTGTGGCCTCTTTTTAGTACGTTTCATTTTGACAGATACCTTCTTTTTTTTCAGACTTCAGTAATTTGACTGTAAGTACTTTCTAATTCATTTGAAAGGATTTTTTTCTGACTTTTGCAGGACCTCTGAGAAAATTTTTTATATTAAGCAGGGAAACAGAATCTGAGAAACCAACCAGAAGGATCTCAAGCCAGTGTCATAGAGAACAAAGGAGGAATCGACTCTTTCCTTCTGATAAGAGCACTGAATCAAAGGAGCCCCTTGTTTTTGACATATTGGAGAAGGCATCTACAGGTTTTTCTGTCGTATATCTTGTCTACCTGCCCGTCAATCGTTCTGTAGCTCAGAGATGACTTCCTGTCAGTACATAGAGTATTTTATATAGCATTTGTGTATGTATGTCCTATATTTAATGAGATTCTGCATGCCTGGTCGAATGTATAAACTTAAGTGTATATGTTATTTTGTTTTGTGAACAAGAAAGTGAGAATTTAAAAGTCAAAATACAGAGTTTGAAAAAAGACACATTTACAAAGTCAGAAAGATAGTGAACTTCCTTTTTCTCTCTTGTTTCTCTCCCTTTTGCTCTCTGTCACCTTTGTTTAATCCGACTTACATTTCTGTCAATATCTTGTTTTTATTCCTTCTTCTGCCTAACCTAGTGAACAGCTGGAGGTAGACGACAATGTGTTCTCATCCTCAATAAAAGAAAACTTCCTTCATGAGGAAGTATCTATAGTACTTGAGTCCTGAAAGTCATCCTGAAAACTATGTTGACACTGGGCCGCTGACACCGATTTCATTACAGTGTGGATTTTGACAAAGAGTCAGATCGGAGTAGGCGGTACTCTTGAATGAACAGGATTAGATTCGGTCTACATTAAATGAATAAAGAGAAGTGTGTTGTGGAGAAATGGACAGGTTTCCTGCACCTGGATGCTCTGTAAAGCGAGCAGACGCCTGAGAAGAGCATCAGCAAAACAAACATGAAACACGAAAGCCATTTGAAAAGGGGTAAGAAAGAAACCAAGGAAGACGGTCATGCTTTTCATTCAGAAGCTGTTTCTGGTTCCAATGAATTAAGCGTTTTCAAACATGCCAAACTTTTTGTGTGAATATTATTTAAAATTTTGTCTCTTCTGTCAACTTGGAATAGTTTGAAACTTATTTTTTATATTGCATATACAATCTATAATGTTATTAGCTATCTAAAGGCTTTGATTTTATTAGTCCACCCAAAAATGTTGCCTTTTGAAAGAGCATTATGTTGTAAACACTAAATGTTTCATGTTTTATGGTTTTGAAACTGTATTGGTTGTGGAACAATATTTTGATATAACCTGTGTTATGCATTTCTTATCACAAAACAAATGGATGTGAAGATTCTGGGAAACTTGGAACAACAGATAAGTCTGAAAAGTTATTTAACGTAGCGCATGCTGTTCAGTTTGCATGATAAGCTTGTATTCTTCCCCCCCGTTTGAAGAAAGTCTGTCCTGGTTTTAACCCTGGCTGAGTAGGATGTTGATCTTTTCCTAATGCCTGCCTGTGTCTGAGGTTTCCATTGTCTGAGGAAAGAACAACTGCACTCACGGTTCTTTGCCATGTTACGTTTTCAGGTATTCTAACCCGCCCAAACGGAGTGCTCCTCTATCCTTGTCTAAACAGTCAAACACTCACACGTGCAAAGCATTTAAACTTTGAGAGGAATACATTCACGGTTCTTTTATTCATGACGAGGAAAACCTTTGAGGGTGGATTCTGGTTTAATCTGGCATTGTAGAGTTCTGTTTCTTTGCTTTGTCAGCCAATATTGGGACATAAAAGTGTTTCCTTAGCCGTAAAGGAATTTAACATAGAGTGGGTATATATTGCTCGAATTAATTATTGTTCATTAGCAAGAAGACAACTCGTTCCATTTTTACCAGGACATGTGTCATTTCTGATTTGAGAAATTTGCATCGTACGAAAGTGATGTTTTATCTGTTTTCAGCGATATTTCTCAATGAGTCTTCTAACACATAAGATAGAACATAAGATTTTAAAAAAAGAAAGTTCTTGACCTGACCTGGACATTGGTCATGACCTTTTGCTTGATTTGTAATTCTAAAATAAATCATCAAGAGTGATTGGGACATTTCCAAACTCTGTTTGGGGGTTCTGAGTTTCATCTTACCACTTTTACCAATTTATGTGTTGTTTTGGATAATATAATACAGAGCTGAAGGCACTATTTAATGTTATAATCAAAATTCTAAGAGATTCATTTTTCAACCCAGGTTTGAAAAATCTATTTTGTAAAATCGATGTATCTGCACTGAAAACAACAATTTGGCATGGAAATGTCCACAAACTTCTTTGCCGGAAATGGTTTGAATAATCTCTCCGAGTGAAAATGAAACTTTCGGATCAATTGATGTGGCTGTTGATGCTTTTTTGTTTTCCAAAATATTTCCCAACTTGAACATGGATTCAACTGCAGCTCACAGGTCATGAGCCCTTCCTGGAGATAAACTTCCCTTATTTTCTATGCTAATGCATTCAATGTGACCTGGACACAGGATGCTGATGTAAGAAGCAATTATCAGAACGATCTGTTTAATAATCACCGTTCAGCTGCCCACCTGGATGCCCCACTATTTCAAGGGTTGTGTTTTCACTAAAACATTTTCGACAGGCAAGGAAGCACTTGTTACATCTATATCAAAATGTTTTTTTATTCACAAATACTAGCAGACTAGCTTCAAGAAGAACACATTTTGATCTTCATATACTTGACAGAATCCACATCCACATAGAATCAAATTATTTTGTCCTTATAAATTGATTTGGTTTGTCACCTAATTTAATATCAGTCTTACACCCCATCAGATACATTGGTCTTCCTCATCACAGAGAGCAACCGATAGGTGCACAGCGAACTCACCATGGGAGCAGCGCGTGTCAAAAGACGCTTTAGTGCTGTGGTGGACAGCCCTCTGGATGAAGAGGAAGTGATGAAGCTGGCCCAAAGTGCAGCAGAAACTGCTGGGCTTGGGGGAGGCCTTGGGAGTCCCGGCCCCTCCATCAGTCCGCTGCCAGCACGAAATGGCAAAGTGCTCACCATGCAGGGGAACGGAAGTGGAAGAGGTGGAGGAACAGTGGGAGCAGCGGGAGCAGGAGGAGGAGGGGGCAGAGGAGGACACGTGGGGCTAAGGGGACTGGGGGGAACCGGGGGCAGCTGTCCCTCTCCGGACTCGGCCTCCCCTTCCCCCTCCCCCCCCAGCCGCAGGCGCCGGCCCCGCGGCCGCTTTGTGGGCAAGGACGGACACTGCAACGTCGCCTTCGTCAACATGAGCGAGAGGGGCCAGCGCTACCTCACCGACCTCTTCACCACTTGCGTGGACATCCGCTGGCGCTGGATGTTTGTGGTCTTCTCCCTTTCCTTCCTCCTCTCCTGGTTGCTCTTCGGATTCACCTTCTGGCTTATTGCCTCTGCCCACGGGGACCTCGCCTCCTCTTCTGCCTCCGCCTCCGTTCAGTCTGCCTCTCCGGGATCCGAGGGTGAGGCAGGCAAGGTGGAGGCCAAGGGGCGACAGCATGAGGACCCCTGTTTCCTGCAGGTGAACAGCTTCATGGCGGCCTTTCTCTTTTCCCTGGAGACTCAAACCTCCATTGGCTACGGCTTCCGCAGTGTTACAGAGGCGTGCCCCCTGGCGGTGTTGGCGGTCGTTTTGCAGTGCATCGTGGGCTGCATCATTGACGCCTTCATCATCGGGGCGGTCATGGCCAAGATCGCCAAGCCCAAGAAGCGCAATGAGACACTGGTGTTCTCTGAAACGGCGGTGGTGGCCCTCCGTGATGGCAAGCTCTGCATGATGTGGAGGGTGGGCAACCTGAGAAAAAGCCACCTGGTCGAAGCCCATGTCCGTGCCCAGCTACTCAAGGTGAGTCTTTAGCCTTACAATAAGGAAACCCCTTCTGTCAAGAATATGTTACAGTTTTACTCACAAAACTCATCATTTGGAAGACATTGGACATTGGCAAGACATTATGGACATCCTATATATATGAATATATATACATATGTACAGCTCCCACCTTCTGTGCTGTAAACACAGTTTTGCTCCAGCCTGCAGTGCATGTGCCAAATTCACGGCTCTACACCAACCAAAGTCTATAATATCTTGGAAAATTAATTTTCTATGTGCATTATATGCATAAACCCACCCCAGATTGGGATCAAACCCATTTTGTGCACCTTGTTTAATAACTGCTGCACCCACATAATACGAATACAGGGTGTATGAGGAACTAATTTATAGATATAGATTTACTGATTTTGCCATTAGTAGTTTCTCAGACGAAAGAAAGGCTGATTGGATGGCTGGCTGAAAGATACACGGAGGAAATTAAAGAAACGCCTTCCTCTAAAAAGCAGGCAAAACCGAACAGTATGGAAAAGACCCAGGGGTGCTAGCAATGTCACACACAAGCTAGGTGAAAACATATAGGTAAAAGTGACAAAAACCCGAAGGATATGAAACAACAGGAAAGAGAACGGGAGGAATGGGGCCATCTGGTCTGCAGCCTGTGTTTAATAAAAGCTTGTTTAGTTCCCTGGGGATTTATTTGGGAGATTTGCTGAGGGATTAATTTTGCTGGGACTCTTTAACCCAAAGCCATTCACCCCTGGCATCTCAACCCTGACTTCTGAGTGTGTGTCTCTGTTTTTTTAGGTGGTTGCGGCAATATATGTCTTTGTCATCTGTGTTGTTTTCAGGTTGTCAGGTTGTGTGTCTGTGTTTTTCAGTGTTTGGGTGTGGTCAGGTGATCAAGTGTTCTTAATGTGCCGTGATTTGTCCTCGCTGTTCAAGTGTACACAGAAATACACGTAAATGCATGCTTTTAAGCGGCTTTCATTGTTTCCTTGAATTGATTGCTTAATCAAACATCTGTACTCATTACATTGTTCTTGTTCACATAATACGTAGAAATGCACTGATACATCTCTGTCTAGAACAGCCAACAAGGTAACTTGCTATGGCTTTGAAGTATAGCATTTACATTTAAATTCTATTCCTCCTTTCAGACAGTTCTATTTAACAATGCATAGACTGCTATTTAGTTTATTAGCTGGCACATCATATTTATATCTTCCTAACATTTTAGAATACATATCTGCTGTGGAGTACAGTTTGATAGATACAATATTATACATTTTATGGATTTTTCTTAGAAAGGATATCACCTTACTTTCTTTAAGTCTTTTGTTCCAATGTTTTGTCCATACTTATCTGTTCCACAAGGGAACTTGTTTTTTAATAGTAGCTGGTAGCAGGGTGAGTGCACTGTTTTTTACTCATGGTATAGTGTTTTGGGAAGTACATTTTAAACCCGTAGCCATGGAAAGCCACGGATATCACGCTATACAAAACTCACCCTTCTCACTGCATGATCCTTCACCAGCCAAGAGTGACCGCAGAAGGCGAGTACCTGCCCCTGGACCATGTGGACATCAACGTGGGCTTTGACACAGGAACCGACCGCATCTTCCTGGTTTCACCCGTGACCATCGTGCACGAGATTGACGAGGAGAGCCCGTTCTTCGAGATGGACTGTCAGACACTGGAGGGGGATGCGGAGCTGGAGGTAGTGGTCATCCTAGAAGGCATGGTGGAGGCCACTGCCATGACTACACAGTGCCGCAGCTCCTACCTTGCCTCAGAGATCCTGTGGGGCCACCGCTTCGAGCCAGTCCTCTTTGAGAGGAAGAACTGCTACCAGGTGCGGGACAGAAGAGGCTGGGAAGGGAGGAGAAATAACAGTAAAATTATGGTTAAAAGAGAGTGGGTGGAGACAATTTAAAGGTGAATAAAATAGGAATATATGACAAGAAAGAGTTCTTGCAGTAGACAGTGAAAGGTAATATTCAATGAGAGGAGGACTGCTGCCTAATCAGTGAGTGTTGTGGGGGGAAAAGAAATATGGAAAATGAAAAATCAAGCCGTTTATGCCATTCCTCTCAATGTGTTTGCATTTAGTTTGTTTAGTTCTGTATCTCTGGCTTAGCAGATTGATGTGGCATTCTTGCATTTACCAGTGCCTACCCCTTTCAGGTGGACTACTCCTACTTCCATCGCACATACAAGATTCCCAGCACCCCAACCTGCAGTGCAAAAGAGCTGGCTGAGAGGAAGTACATCACGGGGTCCCGCTCCTCCTTCTGTTATGAGAACGAAGTCGCACTGCAGATCTCTTCTCCTGGCCACCAGTCTCCCTCCCCACCTCCCCAAAGTGACTCCCATACCCAGCTCATGCACCCACACACACACTGATGTGGGTGTTTGGGCGCATATGCTGGCGGATTCAGGGAGAAAGGTGAGCTTGGAGCACTGTCATTGAATACAATAGTTGAGGATGGCTTAGAGGTTCAGGTGTGGCAGGTGTAAAAGAGTAGGGCAAGGGGTAGAGTAAGGGAAGGGTATGAGGACTGGAAAAAGACTGGAAAAAGAAGGTTGACAAATATGGAGTCGGTACCATCCTGAAACAGGGGGACCATCCAAAATGGACAGTAGATGGTAAAAGGTAAGTGCAATATTAGATTTTTTTAAAATATTTAAAAAGAGTAGCAACATCGGAGAAAGTGAAAAGAGATTTAGTAAAGGAAGAAGAAGGGAGGACGTTGTAAAATGTTTGTAGTTTGTAAGGAAATATAAGGGGAGAGTTTGGAAGGTTATCATCAAGAAGAGATGTTGACAAAGAGGGAGAGCGAGTGAGGCATGCTTTTAGGAAAAAAGTTGAAGAGATCGTAATTTAAGGTATTTTAGTGTCAGTATGAAAGACAAGTTTGGGAGGGAGAGAGAGAGAAGGTGGTGGGGGCTGCAGTGCTGACCCAGTTGACTGATTGGGCGTGGCGATCTTTCAAAAAAATCCATAAATCCATCTATAAAAACACTTGCAATGTTTCAGAATCAACTTGTCGATTCACTGCAGTTGCTCTAGGAAAAATCCGACAGAGAGGAAACAGCGCATCCACATGGCAGGGATAAGCAACGACAACTATTACTGAGATTTAAATTTTAAATGAAATTTGCGTAGGTTTGGAGGTAAAAATGCCTTTAAGCACAATTTCTCATATGAATTAAATTGGAGTTTATCGTCCAAATTGTTATTGAACTATATTATCATAGTAAGTTATATATTACGATTTAAACTGAAAATGTATTATGTCGGTAGCTGCAATGTTTTGCTCAGAGGTAACTACTTGGGATATGTGCTGTTGTCTACTATTTAATGTTAGACTTCTTTCTAGAGCTACTGCTAAACAAATTATTCAAAACAAAGAAACTACAGAAAATTGCAGCAATTTTAAGTGGTTTCTCTGATGTGCTGAATTTTTTTTATATTTAAAGTGGAAAAGTATTTTGTACTGCTTTTATTTAATGAGAATAATATCATGGAGTGTCAAGCAGAGACACGAGAGTAAAATATAAAACACAGTTTCAGTCCTACAAGTCTTTAGTAAATTACGAACGGCAAACGAATGATGTGCAGTTAATGGTTATCGTTCACTTTTCAGGCTGTCATTCTGATCTTGATTCTTTTATCGTGTTCCTTCTTGTTGAATTTCTTCTTTTCTGAAATTTCTTCTTTCTGTTTATGGGCTAGGGGTTACCTCTGGCTTTCAGTTAGATGGATAAATGACACTCAAAGTCGGACATAAGACTGTAGAATTGTCCATCGGCTTGAATCGCCGCTTTAAACCGCTATTCGGGAGCAAGCTTCACTTCCGGTTTTTAAATTTGTCTGGGAGATCATTTTGGTTGCTGGTGGATTAAATGGGAAAAGTGTTGAAGCTACGGTCTTGTGTCTGACTTGCTTTCTCTGTATTTACTCAGTTCACTATACCTGTAATATCTTCAAACGGTCTTCATTGTGGAAGTATACACTGCTAAAAAGGTGGATTTTAATATATTATAATATTATATATGGTATTAGATAGCCAAACTCTGCAGTCTAAGTACGGCACAAATGGATATTTTGACCCCTTTAGCCCATGACTGCAGGGACGCAACTTAAAAGGAGCTCTGAATTCACATGAGAATATTTTATATTAATTCAGACATAACTTGTTTTAAGTGTTATGGTTTCATTTGTATTATTCTTTTACTGATATATTAACCATGTGTATTATTTAATTGTGTGTTTTCTATTACTGTACTTCAGTCTTCCTCAATATTGACATCCAGTTTTTGTGATTGGTCCCCACTTATTTCGTTTACTTTACCAATCCTATTTTAATGTTATTTAAATTCAACTGCTTGTCTTTTCAAACACTCCATGTAGTTCTTAGATTCAGTTATATTATATTGATGTTTTTTAGACACCATACCAATATGTTGGACTTCAGTTATACCGTGGTTTCACTGCAATGCAACAATTGTTCACTTTTCCTTTGGTTAAATTCTTCTCCCTGTTTTGTCTCCCCACATCATTGTGTTGTTAAACTGAATTTATTCTAATGACTGTGCAGGCAAGAAAGCACATTTAACATGGACTGACAGAGTGAAAGGCGCTGTAGAACAAATAAATCTTGTTTGATGGATTTTCTTTGTTGGTCTTTCCAATTTTTGCTTTTTATATACTGTGTACACCCACGCATGCACCCAGGGGGTAGACAAAATAATTGAAACACCAAGAGATATTTGAATGTTCATTAACTAATAAGATGTGGGGCAATAGTGGGTGTTTCTACTGGAATATTGAACCATTCTTCCAGACGGAAAGCCTCCATATCTTTGAGAGATGAAGGGGGAGGAAATCTACTCAGCACACTATGTTAGAGGTCTTCCCATAAAGCTTCAATGATGTTTAGATCTGGGGATCGGGCAAGCCATGGAAGGTGTTTGAGGCCATGGAAGTGTTCATGAAACCACTCTTGAAATCTGTTTAGCATTGTGTATGAGCGTGTTATCATCATGGAATATGGGAACATCTTGAGGAAATAACATTTTCACCAATAGGCGCACCTATTCTCCTAAAATTCCTTTGTGTTCCTTGGCTCTAATTCTACCATGCAGAGTAATAAAGCGACCCAATGACTTCCAGGGGCAGAAGCTCTGTAGGCCCGCCCATAGCGCTGAGTATGAGTGGTAGAATAAGAATCCAATGGGCAATAGATATACTGTACACAAAAACAAGGATAATAATATAAAATGAATTAACTGGAAAATACTCAGCCATGGCCCTAGTGGGCCGCAGTGTCTGCAAGTTTTTATTGCACTACGCCTCTTAATTGTTTAATTGAAGTCATTATTTGGATTTAAAATGACCTCAACTGGTGTTTATACCAGTGATGCCTGCAATAGACTACGAATAATTAAAATGATTTTAAAAATGAGTGAGTGCATAATCTAATTTCTTTACTTTAAATAACAAAGATCCTATTTATTGCAAACATCTTAACTACTTAGGGAATTCTCCGCCTGTTTTCTAGGGGGATTTGATGGCTTGGATACAGTGAAAGATCTGGGTCGGCTATCTCTTTAAATACCCGGCTCTTCTGCTCTGGTCAGACAGTCTGTGCGAAAGACAGTACTGTCATCAACAAAGAGCGCGCAAATCTCTACCACACCGCAGATATTCCGCATCGACACCTGTTCTTCTCCTATGTTTGGTCGGCAAACATGTCGATCATTGCAAACATCTAGCGTATCCCCTGTTTAATTGGTGTTCTTTTGGTACTGTTTTCATCTCCGTGCTTTCATTCGTCATCAAAAGGTTCCAGTTAGGGGGCTGGATAAGACTACCTCCGTTGATAGGCGGGTGCGCGAAAGGATTCTTTCTCTTTATAGGAGATTTTCCTCTTTAAGGCTGGACCTGCACTTCTATCAGTGAACACGATTGGTGTTTATGGAGGAAGAACAGGTTTCCCATAGAAGTCTTAGCTGTGCCCTTACTTTTGTGCCCGTGTCTATTTTATTCTCCGTATGTATATGTGTGCGGCTTCGCCAGAGCCGTGTAATGATAAACGCCGCATTTGCAGTATATTTTTTGCAGTTTATGTAGAACGGAAACGCGAAAAAAGAACGTAACTCAAAAAATTACATCCTATACTGTTTCATATTTTGGGCAAGATTTTAAAGGTGAGAGGTTTGTTTTTTTCCCAAATGTAGTCATTAATAATATTCGGTTTATTTTTCACGGTCGCGTATCGTATTTCTTTGGGTTGGCTTGGTACGGTAGTCTAAATACGGGTGTCATAATAGTCTAAAATGATACCTAATAGGCGAGACACCTATCATAAAATAACTTGCTAGCTAACAAGCTCAAAAATTTGCGTAGTTAGTCGGTTAGTTGGTTTAATATATGGATATGTGGACTGACAACCAACGCGGCACAGGGGACAAATTCAATTGCCGGTAGGCTACTGTACACAGGCTTTTAAAAATAATAAAGAACCATTGCTATATAGTTAATATTTAGATTTTCAGAAATAGTAGTAGGGATATTTAAAGCCTTTCTACATTGTATAATTATATTTTTCAGAAGTGAATAAATACACAGCGATTCTGCTTTGTCTTTTCTCTGTTATCGTTTTAATTATTATTTTTTTAATTATTATTTTGTACTTACAATAATAATTTCGCATCACCAAATTGTAGTTTTTGATCGATAACATACGAACCAAAATGAAGCTAACGGTAAGATAAATTAATCAGTAATAAGCCATATCCTCATGGTGAAGGTGTGGTTAGGAGTCTTTGTGGGGATCTATTGTAGGTCGTTTATTATGGGAGTAGCGTTAGCTCCAGTTCTTGGGCGGTCGTAGACGCATGAAGAATACGACAAGAACGACACTTATTGCTCGTCTTCGTTACAGTACACCCGCTGCGACCACTTTAACCCCTAGCTTACAGATATTATTTCATTTAATCAGGAGCTAAAGCCGGCAGAGATGTTTCCCCCACATGCAACCCCTGCAGTAACCTCCCTTCTCACAAAGTTGCACGCATTGTCTACATAGTTGGTGCAGTACGAGAGAGTTAGGATGTGTTACCATGGAAAAGAACGGTGTCCTTAAAACGAGGTGTTGGCAAGTAACGATAGCTATAGAGTAAAGAATACGATGCGTGTGCGAACGTGTGTTATTACTGTAAATACAAACGCAAGTATCCAGCGAATAATTCAGTGCCGTCTTGCTTAACACTGGCGATAATAAAATTAGCAAACGGACCTTCTTATTTTAAAACATGCTTTATTTCCCTTTGTCGGATAGAATCTGTCAGCAGCTCTGCTTACGGGTCTATGCAGGCTACCTGCATAGACCCGAATCTCATGCACTACTCACACGTTTTCGTTGAATACAAGACACAATTCAAAATATACCATCTAAAACACAGCACTAGGACTGGCTATATATCGTGGCATTCCGTAATTTGAATGATTAACACCTTGTGCAACAATAGTTGCATTGGTGTCACTGCAGGTATTCAAAAACAGGCACTGTCCCACAGAAATGTATGGTAAGATTTGGGGTGAATTCTCACATACTCACATTAGCATTTTCCCTTTTGATTTTGCAGCTATCATAAAAAATTATTTTTACAACTTGACTTATTCTTCTACTTATGATTCTGTATACCAACACCCTCTTTCAGAATGGATAACTGCAATGAATTCTCAGCATTTATATATTGCCTTATTTAAGAGACTGTACAACTGTATGCAAACATCATATGTATATGTCATAAGTGCTTATGGCTGGCAGAAAGGACCAACTCTATGTTGAATATTAAAGGAAATACTGCCAACACAATGATTTAGGTTTGGGCTTGTCCCTAAAACTTGGAGGGATTGTTATGCTTTTTTTAATCCTTGGGGCACATGTGCTTTTTAAAAATGTTTTGTTATTCAATCAATTTCAATAACATTCAGAGTTTCACCGATGGTCAGTATAATGAACCATCAGCTTGGAGCGGTTGGTCTTGAATTGCCCTTCTCTAAGCATCGATATGCTTCTGTTCAATTATGGCATCTTTTACCATCATTGTAGTGTCCTCTAGGAATGTATTTTTAGTTTTACTGTACGTTATGGCACAGTTTATTTCTATATTAGTGTACAGAATCGACCGGCATTCTCTCAGGTCATTCCTGGGCACCTGCAGGCTGGCAGTACCATTAACAGGGATGTGCCTCTCCTCCAATCAGCATTGAACCTCTGTTGTAGGCTGTGAAGCCTGCAGTGTGGAAAAGAGAAGGATGGCTCAAATGTGAATCGGATAGGAGGAGACCAGTCGTACTTTGACGCACAATTAGCTATTACAAATTGGAGGAAAAATACTATTTACCCAAAGAGAAAGCATAATCACCAAAGAATAACTATGACACTGATGAGGACTCTATAGATGGACAGTCTGTTCAGGTCACAATCAATTCCGCTGGGTGATCTACAGAGGTTGGATAGGTGCTGAAGGTGGAGATTGTGGAAGATAAACATAAAAAAAGCATCCACATTTTGCCCCGCCTGTAGGCTCTGTCTGTGGCTAGTTTATAAACCCTTCTGGGACATGCCACAGGTTTGTGACTGGCATTGAGATTCCCCCTTTTCTGGCCTTAATTCAATAGCAGGGAAAGTCCAACTATTGATATCAGCTATTGGGTGGTGTTTTGGTCTACACGGTCTGACAAATTAAATGATAATGCAAATAATCTCTCTTTCTGATTCTCAGTGCAAGTACCATGTCCAAGCCAGTGGGGGGCGGTGTCAATGATGTCACCCGCTTCCTCTCTACTGGGGCAGGGCCAGCCTCCCCTACTTCTGTATTTTCTGCCTCCAGCCAAGCCGATTGGGCAGCCAAGAGACTCGTTTGGGTGCCCTCAGAGAAGCACGGGTTTGAGGTGAGATTGATTGTGACGGTGAATGCTGCTGTGTTGGGCATTGCAGCCTGGTCACAGTCCTCCCAGCATCCTACAGGATTAACATTACAGTACTGTCACTGAAGATCCCACTGTACTGATGTTTCAGACCCGACTTTCTGTTTTGCTTCAACTATGTTCCACCGCTGTGATATTTGTCTATTAATATACAATATGCTTTTTTGGTCTGTAACGATGAGCAGCTAAGGATGTCACACAGGCTTAATCTTCGACTCTTATGTTGAGAATGTGAGAATAGCTGCCAATGAGATACTGACTAAGTATGGAACAAAGCAGTGTAGAATTCCACAACGTTGCTTATATGATGGGTTCAGTATGTCCTGCTATAAATGCATAAGAGCCTCTCTATCAAGCCCTCTCTGTGCCCTTCCGTTATTTTTGTCCCTTGCTCACAGTTACTCAGTCTGTGCCCTTCTTTATCAATGCATGCATTGTTTCATCAATGGTATCAATGGGAAATGGGACAAGTGGATGGATGTGATGTTTCAGTTATAATCTATTGGTGTGGAGCAGCAATGAACCCATATGGGTTTGAGACCGGGTCAGACACATCAAGTTCCTATAACTGGTAGCTGATTTAAAACAGTTTAAACAGAGTCAGGAATCATCTATTGGCAATGTTGGGATGTCTTATTGTGTCAGTCTATGTATATGTTTGTTTCATGTTGCATGTGTATGTGTGTTTCATGTTGCATGTGTTTGTGTGTTTCATATTGCATGTGTATGTGTGTTTCATATTGCATGTGTATGTGTGTTTCATATTGTATGTGTATGTGTGGGGATTGTTTCAGGGTGTGGGCATATTCATGCTTGGGTGTATGTGTTCTCTTGCCTGTATTTGGGGTATGTGCATTCTTGTTATTAGGCTTCAGTGTGTATCGTGCCATGAGTCAGGGCGTGTCTTGCCTCAATATGTCATGTGACGCTTGCTGTGTCCCTGTCACTGACCTGGCCATGTGACCTGGTAGGCAGCCAGCGTGCGGGAGGAGCGGGGAGATGAGGTGGAGGTGGAGTTGACGGACAGCAGCCGTCGGGTGACCCTTTCCCGGGAGGAGGTGCAGCGCATGAACCCCCCGCGCTTCAGCAAGGTGGAAGACATGGCCGACCTCACCTGCCTCAATGAGGCCTCCGTCCTGCACAATCTACGGGAAAGATACTACTCCGGACTCATTTATGTGAGTGGCGGAGGGCGGGCGGGGGAGATGTATTGCCGTGAGTTCATTTACATGTGTGACAGAGGGAGGGCGGGGGAGATGTATTATCACGTGTTCATTTACATGAGTGACAGAGGGAGGGTGGAGGAGATATATTACAACGTGTTCATTTACCTCTCTGGTGTCTGTAAATGAATAATGTCAGGGAGAGAGGTGATTTGGTGTGGGTGATTGTGTGATGGAGAAAGAGAGGCAAGGGTGGAGATGAAGTAAGGTTCTGAAGGATCATACATGATAAGGTTCAAGCAAGCTTGACACAGGAGCACTGCGTGTTGTGACGGAATGCCCTCTCTGGCCAGTACATATAGTGAGAGCTGTATGGAGGGGGGCGTAGAGACGAGATGCAAAGCGTGACCAAGTGAAGGGGGTGGGCTTGTCATGAGACAATGAGACTTTGTGCGACTGGCTCGTTCATCTGCGTTTCAGACATACTCGGGGCTGTTCTGCGTGGTCATCAACCCGTACAAGAACCTGCCCATCTACACTGAGTCCATTGTGGAGATGTACCGTGGAAAGAAGCGCCATGAAATGCCACCCCACATCTACGCCATCTCTGAGGCTGCCTACAGGAGCATGCTGCAAGGTATTGTGGGACAAATTCCCCCAGATTGAGCAGCCCTGTGCAGTTTTGGAGTGGATAGTATGTGCGGTCCATCTAAACTCCCTTCCTGGCATTGTAAATGGAGGGCTGTAACTCCTCAGTTCAGCTCATTTTTTTGTTATTTCCCAAATGCAAATAGAGATGTGTCTTTGAGTCCTTTTGGATTACAGTAACTCTAGTATAGTTTTCTTAAGAGAACGTTAAGAAGAACGTTTCTCAAAGTAAACCATTAAAGGAGGCTCAGTAGCTATGATCTGATGCCTGACTTCAGTTTCCAATACACTTTATCAAGTTAGGCCTGAATAAAACATATGTGAATCCACACGGTAAATACACACAAGCTGTAGTGTGTTTCCAGTCTTTTACATTAATGTTGATGCGTACGCCTATGTCAGTATATTTTCCTGACAATCTGTTCTGCTTCAATGTTTTTTTTTTTTTTAAACAGACAGGGAAGATCAAGCCATCTTGTGCACGTAAGTATCTGCATGCCTGCAAGACTAATTTGTCTTTAGTTCTCATGAAAATTCAGAACTCAGTATATGTCCAATGAAATAAGCTGGACATCCATTAAGTCATATTTATTTGTTTTCGTTAAAAGGTTTCAAAATTCAAACAAATGCTTTAAACAAAAAATGTTTATTTGTCACATATGTTAAAGTGTAAGTTCCATTGGCTCTTTAGCTGTTCTGTCACATTTAGACGAGTAGAATGTTGTGGGTGTTCTGTGGATACTACATAGTCATATTGTAACCGTGTAAGGCTTACGCATTTGTTGCAAGTTAGAAATACACACCAGATGTACTTATGAGGGTTGGATTCCGGTGTAAGTGGTTTTAATTTATTTCCACTTTCATAGTATTTCAGTATTTGTAGTTTCATTTATGCTTGCTTAAAATTTCCAGTATGAAAAGGATTTTGTTGGTTTGTTTGTGGAGTGTGGTGATTTGTGAGTGTCCGTCTGTCTGTGTTCCTGCTGTGTCAGTTCGTCTCTTTGCTCTCTATGTGTATCAGGCCCTTTTAGACACGGAGTTATTTTACACTCTCTCCACCTTTCTCTATTTTTATCCAACATCAACATCAATCTTGCCTGACTTACTTAACGTGTTCCTGTGTCTGTGATCTTCACATGTTGGGTGTTCCTGGGTCTGTGTTTTTCACATGTTGTGTGTTCCTGGGTCTGTGTTCTTCACATGTTAAGTGTTCCTGGGTCTGTGTTTTTCACATGTTGGGTTTTCCTGGGTCTGTGTTTTTCACATGTTGGGTATTCCTGGGTCTGTGTTCTTCACATGTTGAGTGTCCCTGTGTCTGTGTTTTTCACATGTTGGGTATTCCTGGGTCTGTGTTCTTCACATGTTGAATGTTCCTGAGTTTGTGTTCTTCACATGTTGAGTCTTTTTCCTCAGTGGGGAATCAGGTGCGGGGAAGACAGAGAACACCAAGAAAGTGATCCAGTATTTGGCTCACGTGGCATCCTCCCATAAGACAGGCACCCTGGGGAGAAACAAAGACACGGTACGGTTGGCGTGTGGGGAGAAACAATGACACGGTACGGTTGGCGTGTGGGGAGAAACAATGACACGGTACGGTTGGCGTGTGGGGAGAAACAATGACACGGTA
>JAOYSI010000008.1:1555861-1577347 GCA_025775065.1 Hiodon alosoides
GTGGCACTGGTGTGTTGTGGCACTGGAGTGTTGTGGAACTGGTGTGTTGTGGCACTGGAGTGTTGTGGAACTGGTGTGTTGTGGCACTGGAGTGTTGTGGAACTGGTGTCTTGTAGCTTCAGTTTTCTGTATTGGAGCCATAAAAATCTGCCAATGCATCTTTTTTAAATACCGGGATGTAAAAGCGTAGCTTTCACTGGTGTGTCATCCTCGGAGCCCCGTGAAAACGGCCTCGTTGTCGGTCGGTACCAGCTGTGGCTTTGTGTGCCGGGACAATATGAGTTTTCCAGTAGCAGGGCTTTGTTATAAACCCTCTGCATCAAACAACCATGTGTTTCTAGATCTGTGGCAGCAGGGAAACCTTTCATTGGTTAAAAAAAAAAAACGCAGTTTGTTGGAACATTTGTTTAGCTCGAATGGAGTAAATTGCCTTGGCACAGAGGCGAGTTGAAACTGAGAGACAAGTTTGTTTGTTTATTGGACTTAAGTCACCTACCGATACAGCGCACCCCTAAATCAAGACACTTCACTTTCCTTTTAGCCTACATAAAAACAAAATACAAAGAGCAAGACAGAAATGTGCCAGACGCTGTACGTGTATGCTTATCAAAAACACATTCCAGACACTATACATAACGATGGATAATGTTAATTGAGGAAACAACGGAGGTAAGCAGAAGTTCCCAGCCGCTTTGATGATGGTGGGGAATTCAGTCCCAAGTAGCAGGAAAGGCGGCGCCCACAAGTGGAGAGAAAATGTGCAGCTGTGTACGGAGAGAGCCCGGGTTGGAGTTAGCTGGGAGCGACGCACCTTAAGTAAAACAAAAGAGCGCCTACTGTAGGTGTGGATGACCCCGGTCCTCGAGGGCACGAAGTCCTGCCGTTGTTACAGTTCAATTGGGCAACCAAGGCGCCCGGCGACGAGACACGCGAAGGAAATAACTACCCAATCAAAAAAAAATCAAAGGAAAGGGTGGGAGGAAAACCTACCTGGGAATACCCCCTCTCGGACCGGAAGCGTCAGGACCCCACTGACTATGAAAGCAGGCTTTCAGTGACTGAGGAAACTATGGACAATGAGGAAACTAATGGCAACATAACTGGCAGCTAAACCCGCTTCCCAGCATTCCCCTCCTGGCCACGCCTTTGTGGCATTCAGACGAGCAACGGCCTGTGCACTTATTTTTCACCCCTCCAAAGCCATCCGTCACCGTCAAAAACAAAATCCCTTGCACCGAGAGGCCCTATGAATCCTAATAAGCATTTTTCTTTTAATTAAAAAGCTCTATAAATAATCACCTCATAATCCATCTGTCAAAAACGATCAAGGTCCTAGTTAATACTTCTGATTACAACGAATGAAGGCCAACCTAGCAGACAGTCTCTCTCCACCCTCAGTATCCTTTCTGACCCAGTTGAGTATGCTAATAGCGTATTAATAATTGATAGTCACACAAAATGTGGCTTCACTTTGCTGATTCGGCAGTATTAGCGAAGACATCCGAGTAAATGATTTATCATCAACCGCTCTCTTGCGGATCTTTAGTTCAGAAAAGAAAACATTTGGTTCTGCTTGTGTCTATTCATCATTGCTGGTGATGGCCTCGATGGCCTCCAAAAGCTTCCTCTCTGTCCACCTGATGTGGGCTCGGTTGTTATTTTTCTTCTTCTTGCGACACAGGTGTATTCCGCATTCCACATGCAGGACAGAACCCCTGTCTATGTATGCAACCAAGGAGGATAAATTGACGGAGATGTGTTTCCGTTAAACCGAGTCAAGAGCATGTCAGAAACGATCGTCTACAGCAATGCTCAGGCAAACATCGATTAAATTCAGCTCGTGCCTCTGTTTATATGTTTTTTTGAGTAAATAATTTTTAAAAATTTGTGTTGATTTAGTTGACTTTACTTTGCATTGATTCAAGTCGCATCATTGGGGTCAGCCAAAGAGCTGCTAATTTGAAATCAATGGAAATCTAAGGAAAAATGAAGTAGGGTCACCCTAACGATGTTTCTTTATGTCTGTGTAGAGATGAGGAACGGCACTACGCAAAGCACTCTCCCTTCTCTTTCACTCGGAAACTGATTTTTTTTTTAACTGCATTTTAGAAACATTATTCTGCAGCAGCTAACTACCGCAGGACATGTCAAAACAAATGATTAGTATAGTGAGATTTTTAGTCACACCTTTTTTTTTAGTTACCATCACTAAAATACGTGAGCTTCTATGAGTGTCAGAAGCCTGTATGTAAAATAATCGTTCAACCTATAATTAACTTGTTACTTCTGTAGGTATAGTATACACAGTAAATATATAAGATTATAATTAAGGCAAAACCTGGCCTTGGAGAAATCATTTCTATTTTTATAGACACTTAAAGTGACGTCAGCATATTCCGCTTATTAACAAGAAAATTGTTGTATATTTGCATTTTAATCTAATCTTTTGGCCCGAACGCTCGGTGACGTAGCCAGCCACCTAATTAAAAGAGTCTAACCCCCGAGGTCGGAACGCGCCGCTGCGTTTGTGAATTCCACTCCAGAGCCTTCCTGCCACACTATAGAGCGGAGAAGTCCAGTTACACACCACATTACTGCGAAGTTTCAGTTTCCTCGTAGTGCACACCACTGTTGTCAAGTGCATTCAAAGACTATAGTTTGAGAATAGTAATTTTGCATTATTTAACACTAAAGCTAAAACGTGGCCTGTAAAATTGCCTAGCATCTGAAAATGTGTTTTAGCAAAACACCTCTGTCTCCAATTACATTTTTACAGTCGTACCATTAAATTAACGTAATGTCTTTTGCTGTAACTAGCACAAGGTGACAATTACAATAACAGATGGTTATACTTTCTGAGTATCAATTTACAGTAACAGTTGAGACATAATTGAAAAATGCATAACCTGAGCTTTTAAAAAGAACAATAAGTTAAAAAGAAAACAACATAGAGAAAAATAGAGAAAGGTACCATCACCCCAAATAATAATTTAAAAATAGAATAGTAAAGTCTAAATACAAATCATTTCAAGCTATAACTGTATTATAGCACCCAACTGACATGTTCACCAGTGCTAGCCAGCAAGCTTATTTCAGGCCGGAATCAAGCAGGCCATCTGTGTCACAGCCTCCAAACGAGGTACTTAACATCAATCATAAAATGCTATATATAATAATGTGACCTATTGAATTAACTAGCCGTTATCCTGTGATTCTTTGCTATTTTGACACTTTAGACTGTCCATAAAAAAACAAAAAAACAAAGAAATAAACATATACACACACACAGGTGTTTGGTTTACCAACTTGTTTCGGCACGCAGAGTCCATGACTTCAAACCCAGCTTCCTTCAATGACGCATACGAGGCATAACCTCCGACAACAGAAACGATTGCCTTGTTGAGCTAAAGACCGAAGTCACTGAAAAAAACAATCATAGTCTTGTCTTCGACTCCAGGGAGGGATGTCACTGTCTGTAATGAGCTCGTTCTCTGAACTCGTTCTCCTTCTCTGAACGAGCTCCGCTACATTTGCACGACCCAGACAGAAATGTCTCTCTTGGTATAACCTGTCACACAGAAGGTCACATGCAGTGCCAGTCTTGGGCGTCGCTGTCATGGCATCACAAGTCTGAGAGGGGAGAACAGAAGGGGTTTGGGCGAGGGTGATGGAGGAACGCAGAGCTCAGTCCTTCAGCACCTGCTCCTCTTCTCCTGACAGAAGGAGCCCTGAACCCAGATCTCACCTGCATGGACCTGTCACCCCTCAGCTTCCCACCGGCAGCCCTGGACTGACAGCGTGCGGCATGGTGACCTCCAAATCATCGCGGGTGTCCGTCACCTTCACTGCTTTGACCTTGCTGTTTCGCAGGTGTTTCGTCGCCACACCTCTTTCCCATATACAAAACGCCTTTTTCTGCAAGGCTTTTGGACCACATAGCAAACTTGGCAGTATGTGCATCGTCAACAATAATAATGGCTTTTCATGCTACCCACATATTTTTTCTTCACAATTGCATCCACTATATTTCTTTATAGACACAGTTCCCCAGAGTCCCCAAGCAATTTACATATCCAAAGCATGCCAATGTTCCTCGGGACAATTTTCCTGCGACTGTACATTTCCTAATCAGTAATATGGTCCGAGGAAACAATTTTTTGACAGAGTATAATGATAAAAATAAATCAAGCATTCACAAGTGAAAAAGAAGGTGGTGTGGTGTCAATAACTTTCTCCTGTAACTTATTGAAAAACAATGGGCTAGGCCCGTCCAAGTACTCCGTCAGTAAAAGTTTTTGGTAAAAACCAGGCGATCAGTTGGTTTCAACAAGATTATAACGCACATTTAAAAATAAAACGAGTGTTTCTCAGAAATAAAGAACTGCAGCACAGGATCCCAGAATTTGGCTGTAGCATCAGGTCAGCTGGGATCTGGTGGAGCACGTGAGGGGGGCTCAGGGTCCCTCCACTTATTAGACCAACACGCAGGACATGCTGTTAATTGAGACATTTACACCTTACTAAAAGTTGGCAGGTGTTACCCCTTGCGCTGTCGAGAGCGGCTGTGTGCCGGGCATCATTAGGAGCGATGCCAAGGCGCTTCTTGGCTGCCAGCCCTGCTCTGTGGAGCGGTGGAGGGAAGGGCTTGGGCGGGTGAAGCACCTAGCGCGCGCGCTGGTGGGGGCTGCATGCGTCCGTCTCCTCCCGTCCCATCAGTGAATGACAGGGGACCGGGCGAGCGAGGGGAAGGACATGACACGGCACACAGGAGGGGAATTAAATAGCCAGGGTCCGGAATGTCTCCCACAGGCTAGACCCTGTGTACGCCTATTTTTTTTAATCATCGCAGGAGTTCCTTTCACTGAAATGCCAATTAACTAAAGTGGTTTTTAAAAGCTAGGCATAAGATATTTTAGCTCTGGTCTTAAATTTGACTTTATCAGCCCCCACATTTCTGCAGTCATGAAATGAGGGATGAATTCTGTCAGATTTTAGTGGTGCTTATGATCCTGACCACATAAACTCTGTAAACACAATCAGAGTAAATCACTTGGTCACTTTTTTTATTTAGCATACTCTTCCATTAATTCCTTTATAATTCCTTACATATACCTTACATTTATTTTGTGTTCTTTGTAGCTCTCTTCTGTCTAATTCATGTCTTCATTCGTCAAGTCGATTCGCTCCAACCCCTATCAGCTTCGTACAAATGCGTGATTAAGGCTGGCGGTCTACATTTTTCTTAGCTTGGTTTGTACGACGTCTCGTAAATCCGATTCAGAACAGAAACCCCAACACTTTTTATTTAAAAAGGCAGAGGAATAATTACTGGAAGAGAAAACAGATGCGGAGGATTTTCAGGCACTTAAAAAATAAAAGTGGGTTGTAAATTGAATGCAGAAAGAAACCGCGCTAATAACAGAACGCCGATAGTAATTTATAAGCAAGGGATGCACGCGTTTAGTGAAGCAATCAGTTATCAGTCTGCAAACACGTTAATATTTAAGAGATGCTGATGGCACAAAAAATGTGTATAAACATTTATAATGAGGAGCGGGGTACAGCAAACATCTCTTTTATGTAGAGTAATATTACTTATTAAAAAAGCATCTTAAATATTAATCTCTGGATGAATGGCCTCTTCTGTTTCCGATATTTTTCCCGGTGGATTCAAAAAAGGGCTAGGGCTATATAAACTCCGAGCAAATTATTCCCTTCCTTCAAAAAGCCAGATAAAAATCTTCCCCTATTGTATGATGAATTATGTAGACAGAAGCCAGGAAATTAAACAAAAAGTGAACAGCTAAATCTTTCATATTGGCAGTTGCATAAAGGTGAAAGCATACCAAGGAACTGATCCTTAATAAAACATATTAAACCTCTTGCTTTACAGGTTACATGAGGTCAGGAAAAGACCAACAGAGGCCTTTTTCATTTAAAACATTGACCATTAACATACAACCGCGGTCATTTTCCCAAAAATCATTGAATGAAGAAGAAAAAAAGATGACATTGCAACCGTTTCTACGGGCCTAAGTTTCCCCTCCCTAGTGATATTAGCCAGTGTAACCCTATAAAAGGCCTCAATGATCTCTCCTCTGTGATATACATGGGCTGGAGGGGTAACCCCCTGAGATAATGGAAGTATGCGTATTCTCCCACTGGCGACCTGCACACAGACAACATGCCTGTACAATAAGGCAACAACAAATGCATGCAAGTGAACCAGAACTGGGAGCATCGACCTGTAAATAGTTACGGATACCTTAGCTGCCAGCTGAAAGAATAGAATTCGTATGGAAGGAGGCCGTGGACTTCTGTCCATGACCAAAGCTCGGAGAAACCCACTAAAAGTTTCGCTGTCGTTAATTAGTGAAAACTGTGCCCCCAAAGGGTGGAGGTTTGAGATTGCTTCAATTTGTCTCCCTCACTGAAAGCATGCTAAGCAACTGAAGGTAACAGTGTCCCCTACGCACCCCCCATTCCAAATGTTGCAATGACACCTACACCCATGGACTACCCACCACCCTAATCACCCCCCCCCCCCTCCCCCACCCACATATGCCTTAGAGATGACATTTTGTTTCTGAAGGCATATTCCTCAACAGAATAAAAAGCTGGACAACAACTCTCTATTTCTAACGAACACAACGAATTTCAGTACCATATCAACGTATGGATAATGTATGGAATGAGCCAACAATAAAACACAGGTTGGCTCAGCAGAGATGTTTCCTGTCAAAGTTTGCGTCCAGGTCAGTGAGTGGTGTTTGTATTTTAACGCCACCTTTCTGACACACACTGTGTTTTCTATAGCATGTGACTTTCAATAATTTGTCTGAGTAACTGGACAGACTCATACTCATTTCCCGTTATTGTTTTTCTCTTCAATTTGAGTCCTCTGAATAAAATTATACCTTTGCATACTGATAAAAATATCAAGATCACTTTACCATAATTCACTTTATATTTGAGGGCACGTACTCATACAAAGTCCTAGCTCAGGCTTTTAATGGAATATAAAAATAGACAAAAGTATATAAAAATGCGATGCTCGTTTATCGTAGTCATTGTTTTTTTTTATTATTAATCATAATCCTAATCTATTTTTCGTTTTCTTTGGACGTTTAAAATACAAACCTGGCGATTTATTTCAACGGATTATTCAACGAAGATCATATTTCAATAAGATTTTTTGTAAGAAAATCTCTTTGCCCCATAAATGCTTTGAGGCAAGGCTAATCAAACACTGCCTGCGGAACTGGTTCCTCGACGTGTATGAACGTTGGATTGTCATAAAATCATTCAAATGAGGCAACAATTGAAATATATTTTGGAAAATATGGCAAAAAGAGTGGTAACCCTACCGGGCAAAAAAATGGGTCAGAACTCAAACTGTGAACTCAAAATAATATTCCTGTTCACCCAGTCCAGACATTTTTTATGCCTAATTATACCTGTGAATTGCAAATGGAAAATTAGATTGAATATGCGGAGCAGATTTATTCAAATTTTCAACAACACAAGCCATGATAGTGCTGGTGGTATTAAGTCAGTTTGATTGAAAATTAATTTTTAGAGTTAAAAATCTTTTTCACGATTAAGTTTCTATAAAATCAAGTGAGTGAATGTTTTCCTTGCCGGCTTTGATCGTCGTAATCACTCAATCAGTCGGATGACTTATTCTTCCCCAATTCAAGCCGAATAATCAGGCTAAGAAATGGTTTACTGACATCAACACTGTGCAGCGGTAACATTGATAAGTAAATACCACGATACTAAGCGGTTGCCTTAGTCGGCGGGTCCCCTCTATTGTTGCCGAGCGCACGCCCGACTGAACACTAAATTTTCTCTGTCACAGTCCAATAAACCTAATTGTGTAAAATAAATGAGCTAATTTCTGAAGTTCCAGTTTCTGTGCAAAAGATAAGTTGACTGACTGCTTGATTGGCTTTTATATTTTTTATTTGAATGAGTGTCAGTTTTGCCTTGAGTGAGAACTCTCGTGTTTTTGTATCTGGCTTTTGCTACACGCGCAGCTTTGACCCTTGCTAATATTGTTCCCGCTCTCTCTCTCGCTCTGCCTTTATGGAGAGAATGTGTGGGTGAGGTCCCGGCGGACCCAGTGCGGAATCCAGCCTATCATTTGCATGTATTTGAGCTGTTATTTGCAGCTTTGCATGAAGCAGTAACCCCTAAGGGCTGTGGAAGATATTCAGTAAAAAGGCAAGTAAGACATAAATTAATCATAAGATGCCTGACAATTACTGCTAAACTCCACCACATCTCGGCCACGGATGAAAAATTTAATGTGAAAGGAAAACAGGAATGAAATTCTGGGGAGAAAATTTCTACTTCACTGAAAAATATCGCAAGGGAGGGAAGACTTAACCGAGACAGCGTTTAATATTAATCACGGTGAAATCAAAAGCTGCTCAAGGTTTAACTTGAATTATTTATTTCGATTTTTGTCTGGCACGAAAATTCAAACACTATTCGATTACACCAATATTGCACATCTGAAAAGTATGTAAAACGGCACGATTCAATATAGTACAGTTTATGCGATTCATTTAATTCCTGTTACGTACGTGCAAATTCGCTGTTATTTATATGATGTATATAAACATGCAAAGGTTTTTCATTCAGTTGTTAAATTATTCTGTGACATTAATATAATATAATCAATTTTAAAACAAAATCAGCAGTAAACATCCGTTATTCTCAGCATTTCTAAGCAAATATATGCATGTAGCCTAGTTTTTCTGAACCGCATGTAGAATGCATCGGTGGGCTGGGAATATCAATCATTTATTAGGTTAAATAACTGTACTGTTGCTTTATTAGAATACTCCACTCTGCTATAAATGTTACGACAAAATTGCATCTACAGAACGTTGCGTCTACTTACAGTGTCTTTTAGAAGTAATTTGACTTTATTACGGTCGTTATACACTAACCCATTGTTCAGTTTTTGGTCATTATAACAGTAGGTGGTGTCACGTTTGAAAGTCTGTCCAAACAGGATTCCTTGTGAATTCACTTTAACCGCAAAAACAGCTTGAAAAGAACCTCCATCTGCTGTAAGTTCCCCATCTTGACTCTGCAATTGTCTGGTTATATTCCTTATGATTACTCAGAGCTAGATTTGAGAAAGAATACCCTCCAACAAAAACACTAATAAACAAACATGCTTTTTAAACACCTTAAGAGAGAATAAATTCCCTGTGTGCTTTTTAATTTAAATACATGTGTGCTCCATTAATTTAATGTCGGTTGATTCGGCAATGCCACCTCGTACCTTTTCGTTCTTTGTAACAGAAAGCAACTAATTATCTTTCTATCTTATTTTCCTGAGCTTTGACCTTCTTAAGAAAGAATTGCTCTCGCGTATACATCTTTAAGTTTTATTCAATTAGTAAATGATCTTATCCAGAGCAATCTATTTGTCATATATTCTATAGCCTAGTGTATATCACTGTTGTGAAACTGGCAGGTGACAGGGTGAGAGATTAAAATTAAAAATTAAATTGTTCTGGTCCCTTTCTCTGAAGACATGGTGTAATGTTTCTCATCTATCAACATTAATTATATCCTGCAAGAACATTAGAAGAAGTACCTAGCTGTGATCCATAGTGACATTTTGAACTGTTTTGTCTTTCCTTGGTGTTGACAGATATAAAATGTGGAAATTACATTCTCTTATTCATTTTTCCTGTAGCTTGCAGTAAAACTATAAAGCAGGCCTATCGAACATGCGGAACACGGGGCGTATCGGCCCGCAAAGATTCTGCTATTAGCCTGCCAAACAGTCAGGCATTTTTCATTTGTAAATTCAGCACATCATATATTTGAATGCAGACAGTAATTCCTAAAATCCTCCTACTAATGAAACCCTAACTTGAAATACTGAAACCTCAAACGTATGTGTTTGTTTTACAAAATGGTTTACAAAGCAGTTTATTTTCTTTTATTACAAAATATTCTAAATTATCCTAACTGTATTGACTTAATGATGTAATTCAATTCAAATTTCGATATACAAGGAATTCCGATGCTCTGTGTTAGATGCTGGTTAGCCAGCATCCAGGAAAGCAAAAAACAAAACAACAGCCACAGTGTTTGCTCCTTGTATGAACACTGACATTTCAAAGAATGAATTAGCATAAAGATCCCTGCTGTCTCTCACCTATCTACTCCGAATGAATAACGTCACAGTAAAAGGTCAACAATTTTCCAAAGGAGGTTAAAGAACAGTAATAAACGGGCCTTCTACGAGCACCTTTGGTGTGCTGCTGTCCCACACTGAACAGCCGAAAGCTACGGCCGTTTCTTCGTGAAGAAAGGAGAGGCGTTATGTAATACCAGTCAGGATGGTGTAGGGATCGGCCAATACCAGACAACTCCTGGGCCCATAGGATTGCATGTCCCCAGCTTCTTTTGCAGCACAAAGTCCCAACCTTTACCAAAATGATACAGAAAACACAGGAAACGAAGAGGCTGGTATGGGATTTATCTTTGTCCCTTCAACCCTCTCCTGCTACAGAGGCAGCCAGGTAGCTGGACAGCTACCTAGATCCATTGACCCTAAAACACACTGCAGACATCATTGATTTTTTTTGCTGCTGTTGAACACCAGTGTCGGAGTGGGTTAAAAAGTAGCTAGTCGGCAGGCTCATTAAACTTGTGAACGCTTGGGAATAAATTAGTAGTGAGTGGATGTCTCCTGGCATCGCATGTCTCTGCTAAGTGAAGCCTATGTTTGGAGGGCATTGCAACCACGTCTCGTACCATTCTATCATTAAGGTCTGCTGTGTAAGGATTCCTCCTCAGCGTTTAAGCATTGTAGCTCTGTTTTCATCGGTATCTTCATTTGATGTGTGACATTCAAAGCAGATATATAATCAAACATTTCTGCATTGGTCTGGCGAGCAATTTATATAGGTTTTGAGTTTACAGCATCAGCAAAACTTGAGGTGAAATCAGCCTGACAACTTCACGTGATTAGTCAACATTTGCAACTAAACCTGAGGCCCAGAACTGACCAAAGGAGCACTTGCAGGATACGCAGTTGTGTTTTAAAAAACAGTTAGCATTCGCAGGGAATGACTAAATGAATGAACACTCTGATAGCTGACCTACAAGCATACTTATGCTTGCATTTGCGGACCACCATTTATACAGTTAAGAAAACAGTGGCCACTCGTTTCTGGGCAAAACAAGACGACAAGATATGAACTTCTTGGAACCGAACAAACAATGTACTTCTTGATGCAAGGCACTACAATTGATACCGAGTTAATAGGTTTCTCGTCCTTATTATAGGCAATCGAACAATTTAAAAATGCATTATTTTCGACAATCACAGACTTGCCTTCAGGGCACATTAAATTACACTAATATTAAACCACATAATTGGTTTATCCCATCCCCTGCTGTTCGGTATTGCGGTAGCGAGTTCAGAGAGAGAGGGAGAAAGTGAATGCGTACTGTAAAGGTCAGTTTTTCAGAATAATCCTGGACCTGTGCCCAGATGAGACGACTCTTTAGCGTTCGGTTACAGATCCGTTGCGTCATCATTACCTCCCATCTGTACAATGCACCAAACCGAGCAGCCGGGACTGCGACGGTCACGAAAGGTGCCTCCTATATCCCAATGTTTTTGAGCGTTTAAAAGCAGGGAGCGAGACTCAGGTTTATGTATCACTCTGACCCAAAAACAGCTGTGGCTCAGCAGCGCTCTGAAGACGGATCCTTTATCATCTCCTCTCATGTTCACGTCTCAATTTGCTTAATAGTTCGGTGTCCTCAGAAGGACAGAAATCTACTTCCCGGGCCTCTGCAAATCAATTTGACTGAGCTGAGCAGTCAATCAAAAGAGGGAAGTAGCTCGGTAAGACAGATGGCAGGCTGGATATTTACTTCCTGTAGTCAGGTCCTGCTGGTTTCTGGATGCTAGGTTAAAGGGTTTAAGTCACCCTGTGCAAAAATATTGCTCAAAATAATATACTTATGAATTAAAATGGTTTCCGCTTTTATCGTTCTGTCGGTCATGCGGTTTTCTACAAGATGTATCTTAAAGGGGCACTCTGCAATAAAAAATAATTTTATTTTTCTTAGCTGCTTCTGGTACAGTGTATCACATTTAACCTGGTAACCCATAAACCAAATAAACTCACTGACACTTGTCCTTGTCGCTTGCAGGTGAACTCTTTTGGCAAGCTCAAATTCTGAAGTAAATATAATGTCCTTACTAGCAAAATACTTGTAGGCCTAAGTACTGATTGAGAATATTTTGTGCCCAATGACATAATTGGACTTTGAGGAATCAGAGCACACACGAACGCTTATTGTACTTTTTCCTAGCCTGCCAATTAGCCCGTGCCGATAAAAAGCATGTCTCCCAGTGACAGCAACTCATTTGCCCCATGCTTACTTTCAGGATTTCTCAGTTTGATTCAAGGCCCAGGAAATGTGTAACAATAGCCACCGAACGCATCTAGCTCCAAACGCTGACGTCTCATTTAGAGCCGTACATTGCCGAATCTCCATTGCGATGGCATGGCGAATCGGAGTCAGTTAACCTGGAGACCGCCTACACGTGTGTGTGTTCTGAGCCGACAGCCTGGTCGCCAGCCTCTCCTATTTCCAGTCATTTAGCCATACCGCTGTCGACCACGCCGTTCCGCAGAGCAGCTGACTACTCCCCGGTTTAGCGGTGAACGTGCGGGTGGGCAAAAGGGCATTTCCTTTCCCTCCCCGTGCGCAGGTCAGGGGAGAGACAGCAACGGCGTCCTGCAGACTGCTCGGCCCCACAGAGGTTCATCGCCCCCCCTCCCGTCAGTCAAGGCTCACGCTGGGAGAGCAGGGCTCTGCCATCTGCTCCAAAGTTAATGGGAAGGAGAAGGTGCGAGGTGGTGACCGGCGTCGAGAGCAGGGTCCGGCGGAAGGCTAGGTGAGCCGTGTTTTTCGGAGAACGGGGAGGGGTTAACTCTGTCCTGTACCAGGAAAAAACATGTGCACTCCTGTTTCACTTTAGCCTTCTCTCCCCCGTAGCTAATAAGGCACACAATGTGACCAGGTATCTCTAAAAGCCAGCGGGGGAAGAAAGTCTGACTGAAATGAATACATGAATATTCATCCAGTTTAAATTATTAATATTCAAACACTTAGCGGGAAGAAATCGGGAAGAAACACATATTATCATCTATAAAAATATATGTCAAAGAAGTTTTTGTTGGCAGGACAATTTAAGGGTAATCTGCCTTTTACAGGGCTCATATATTTCCCAGAACGATCACTGGTCAAAAAGGGTGGGGAATATGTTTCAGGAACAACAAGGGAGAGAATAGAGTTCATCTAGCGTGTATGCTAACACACAATAATCCCCTCACAAAATGTTCTTTATTTTTTTCTGGTTGTTTTAGTCATTACGTCAAGAAAAAAAAAAACCCAATTTATTTGCCAATCTTCCAAGCCCTTTCGATGTACCGTGGAAGACTTATCGCTGGGTGCTGACCTTCATCAAAGTGACAACCGAAATTACACCCTATTGGGATGCTGAACAGTGCGTGACAAAAATGACATAAATTGGAATTTCTGCGTTGAAATAAAAATGAAAATGACTTAATGTGCTCCGAAACGAACCCACGTATAAGACAGTAAAAATTTCAGAGTAAAAAAGTTAAATATGAAAATAATTAAACCGATAATTCGAAAAAAAGAAGAAAAGAAAGAAGATCTTTGTATCTTTCCACAGATGGACGGTACATGTGAAGACAGACACACCGTTCAACCTAGAGTGGTGACAAAGCCCAAAGAACCAGGAAAAAACTCCTCTGTCAGTCATCTAGCCCACCTGACCTCGTGTGTGTGAAGTTCCGGCGTACGAGATGGCTGACATTTCAGGCACCTCTGCCTGGACGACAGATGGAGCAGCTTCTATGGGAGCTTTTTCATTGGCCGCGAGGTCAACGCAGTTTTGGATGTGGGGCCCGACCCCGATGTCTTCCAAGCGGCCCACCTATCAGTCATCTCTGATAGGCAGTGGAAACCCGCTCGCTCTGTCTTCTGCGTAACTCCTGGCAACCAGCAGGTGCCATTTCTGAAACGATTAGTCCTTGGAATGAGAGGTTTTTTATTTTAATTTTTTTAATGCTTCTTCTAATTTTATTTTTTTGGGGGGAGGCATGCTCATCACGCAGATCTTTCTCTTTGCTTTGACTGCGGGACTGGAGTGGAGGACTGATGTGTGATCATGGCAGCTGCAGGTGTTTCCTTTCTGTCAGCAGCTCTTTGGGGGACAATTCATCCATTTTCTGTGCAGAGGTAATGTGTTTGACAAGGACGTGGGCCAACCTAGTGTTGACAGCATTACATTGACAGTACATTATTATTTCATCGCTTATAAATAAATGTTTATGTCTTCATGTTAAATCCTCTATCTCTTTCTCCCTCTCTGTGCAAAAGAGATGCTTTGACATTGAGCGGGGATCTCGCAAAAAAGAAAAAAAAGAAGAAGAGACAGAAAAATGAAAACATAAACAGCATTGGCTCCTGTCAACCTCTGGTAACATCTGCTTGCGGGACGGACTTTGTGCGCGCCCAGGCGGTCCGTATCTACTGGCTTAAAGGCCTCCACTCTCTGCCTGCTTGTTGCCATGCCCGTGGAGCCTGTGTGAAGGGAACCATGCGGCCTGACCTCTGCAGACACACACCTCCGCAGCATGTAGACAGAGGAACAACTCTGGACTCCACTCAACTCCACTCCTGTATAGATTCAGTTAGAAGCATCCCTCTGAGCCAGAAATGTCTGCAGAAAAGGGCATGGTAATCCTTGTTTATTCCTTAAATACCTTGCAAAACTGGATTAGGATTACACTACAGTAATCCCTGATATCAAGTGGCATGTGAATCTATCATCCTTTTGACTGTATTCAGTAGCGGATTCATTAATTAATTTAAAAAAAATCTTAATATGTCCTGCAAATCTAAAATTCTCAAATGTAGCATTATAAGTTGATAAGTCTTATTTTGTTTTCATCGGCATATCAAACACATTGAATGTTTCACAATTCATGCCACAAGGCTTGTCTAAATTAACCGGAAAATAAATTTTAAAAACATTAATTGAAATGTTTAAAATATGTTTAAAATGTAAAATATTTTGTTCATATTAGGCACCTGTTAAGTTTTTGTTCAGATACAATGGATATGCTTTTTTCTTATATAGATACAAAGTTTGCATTGTATTTATAAGGATTGTAAGACCCAGCCACAAGCCAAACCCCAAACTCTATCCATAACTTTACATAGGGCTTTACATTAGGGTTGTGTTTAGGAAAATCTTCAGGGCTTGAGGTTAGGTTTAGGATTGTGGATTATAATACACTCAGTTACAAAACGGTACCAGTTTTCATGCTATTACCTCAGAAAAACTGTTTAACAACCAGAGTTCTGCAGATCGGGGAGGCAAAGAGCCTCTTTTTCAAACAGGAGTGGCACACAGGCTGCTGCCAAGGTCTCGGCAACGTGTGAAACTCTGCGTTCCGTACATCAGTGGACCTATCATAGCACCAGTAGCAGCTGATCCCCGACCGCCGGACACTGCCAGAGACACAGGTGCAGCTGAATTTTGGCCAGCTGGCCATCATTCCATTTCCACGGACGCTTGAGCTTGTGCTTGTGACAATGGGATGAAACCCTGTGCCGCAGCCTTAACGGCGAGCATCGTTGCTGGTCGACAGCCGCCACTCAAACATCCTGATGGCACGTCAGCAAGCCCTCGTCAGCCAGTCTAGATTGTTCCAGTGCTAATCAATGCTTACTTATCCAGGTGTGAAAAAACAGGCCAATTAAAAACGACGCTTATGTATTATTTTTTAAATGCACGCCATGCAGCGCTCTACTGTACTTCACGCTGCTGTCAAAATGATCTCTGCACCTCTGTAATGTATTTGGCTGGAGGTTGTTTTAAATTATTAGTTTCCGCCTACGGATGGCGAATAAGCCATGATTTTAACATTTTAAGGTATAAAAATTTCCTTCCGCACAAAAGGCCAAGTGGTTTATGAGGCGAGCCCTAAGTCTGGTGTAAATATCAGCTCTCAGTTTGGAACGCATACAGGACTGCGCTGGCGAAATTCAATTGAACAGCAAATTTATGTTGCTTGGAAAAGGTGGAAAAAAATAACAATAATCTAAGGTTTAAAAATGAAGGATCTTTCGACGTGCGTCTACGAGTGCTCCGTCGCAACCCCCGAGGAACAGGAGAGGAACCCAACCGCGAGCGCGGGTTCCAGCACTTTATCAGCGTAGCCAATCAGGCGTGGAGGAGATTGCGCTGTCCGTTCTTGTCTCTTCCATTGTTCCATTCTCCCATAGAGTGTTGTGCGAAACCTTCTGTTTGTTTGAGTTGAATGTTTGCGTTCCACACCATGGAAATTGTAACTAAACTGCTAAGACATGCTCTGCATTTCCGCATGTGTGACTGGTACATCTGTGTGTCGCTACATGAATGTGAACGCAAAGGTCTGACCCATTTCAACCATATAGGCTTAAAAAGGCAGACGGGCTCCCAAACTCTTTGGTGAGCATGAGAAAAAGCCATAGATAATTAACACACTCAAAAACAAGCCACCACTTCCACTCGAAGGGCTTCTCAGTAGATTCTGCGTCCATTGTACAGCACAACACGGAGCAGAACGTTTGGCTCACTCTGTGGGAATCAACACTTCAAAACCACAGCTGTCACAGAAAGGGGGACTTGAGTTTTGCCGCAAAAGTTCAATGGTGAAGAGCTGGCAGCAAGAGATATGCTTTACTTCAGGGCGCAAGCTGTGAGAGAGTTTATTTGAGACTAACTCTCTCTCTCGCTCCCTCTCTTTTGATGCCTGAACTTGAATAAACAATCATGGCTCTGTGACTAGTCCTCCCTAACACTACTTCTTAATGGAATGCTGTTTCCTTGCTTTTGTTTCACCATGGTTACAGGGAATGTTGGCCTTGTAGTAAGGTGACCACATTTTGCTAAGGAAATGTGAGAGAGCTCACGAATCCCCCATTCTCACACAACAGTTCTTGCTTGAGTTGAATTAAGTGATGGGAGTGTGTTTCCATGAATGAATATATTGAAATCATTTATTTTATTTTTTTTAAACACGTTTAAACAAAAGCATGATACTCCGTGATAGACATTCCACAGACATGCATGACCTTTTGCTGATGTTAATTAATACTCACACTAAAGAAGAATGAAGGTCTGACTGGCCCCAAGTATTACATCACATTATTTATGTGCTTAGCAGACCACCTTATCCACTGCATTTATTAACTGAAAAAGTTCCCATTAAGTACCATGTTCAAAGGTAAAACAAGTTTCCCTGCCCGAGATTTAAACTGTATGCCCGTGCATGGCTCCTAACAGGGGTAACAGGAGCTGTCTGGGTCAGGGATCAGAGGTACGTTGTCAGAATGAGCCTATGGTGTAGGCACTGAGCTGAATTGTGCTTCACAAGTGTGCAGTGATCACTTTGATAATGGCCGGCTTTTTCGTCGGTTAATTAGCCGGGATGCGTGATTACCAGATGCTCGCCCTCCACTGTGGCGGTGCCCGCCATCCGGGGGGCAGGAGACTGACAGACAGACAAACAGGCACAGCCACACATGCGAGGCCAGTTTCAGAATTGCCAATCCACCCAACACAGGATGAACCTTCTCTGGTAAGTAATTCAGTCAATAGGGTGGGCTTCTTTGAAGAGCTTGGAATTTGATTGTTTCCAGCAGGGTGTTTCTTTGTTGCCACAGTTTATCGAGTATGATAAAGAAATGCTACATATGAGCTTGTAACTAAGCTACGTTCTATACCTGACTACGGCCATTTATATGTTGAACACCAGGACCTGCTTTCTCGTGCATTATGGAAAATGGTTCCCTTGATTTTAGACTTTGGCTGTCCCACTAATACACAATAGTTCAGGAGTGTAATGATTTTACAAGGTAAAGACAAAAATCATCCTAGCCCCAGGGTGCAGAGACACACGCACTTTTTAAAATGCCCATTTAATTTTGTGCACTCCCATCTCAAACCCCCACCCCCCTCCCCAGTATCCACCAACCCTGCTCCAACTACAACATTAAAGCCATTTGCAGTAGACCGGAAGGCTATTAGAATTTTAATTAGCCTGACCTGAGAATCAACGCTCCCAACGCCGTAACAAACCCACTGAAGGCAAGACTTCTCACAGCCCGAGTGGGCAACACGCAGGCTGTCAATCAACGAGGCGCCGAAATGCACTGCCAATGCTGGTCAACACTCACAATTTTTCACATCAACAGCCTGGTGAAAGATAAAACAGTTTTGGATCGGATGGTTTGCAAACCTTTTGTGTCAATAATTTTGTCAAAAAGTAAAAAGACATAGGTCCATCAGTTCTTCTTCAAGGTCGTTAGAAATATATTTTTAGTTACAGAGGCAACACAAACAATGCCCTACAACTCTAGCTGCTGGGTTTGCTAGGGTTGTGGTTTATACATCAGATATAGTGAATGATACTCAGGGGACAGTAATGAAGCCACATTTTAGAACACAAAAATGAATCTTGTTGTGGGGTTAAGTTAAAGGGGACTAATATCTAACGTTTGGGTTATTTGAAAAACATCAGCTTAACTGGCCCATTATCACTTAAGTAGTAGCCTAGATTTCTTTAAAATTATTGGTCAGAACTGTTTGGGTACCTAACGGTGCTCTGGGTCACTATCCACACCAGCCCAAGTGGGTGACTAACAGAATGCTACCACATTGGAACTGTGCCAAAACCTGTTTGAAGCTTGCATGAAGGATACTTACAATTTTCACATGATATCCTTACATGGTGAACTTCTCAATTTGTGAAAAAAACAAAGCATTCCAAAATCAGCTGGAATGTTAATGCAACCCAAAAAAAGGACGAAGTCTCACAAGTCTCTGAGAAGGAGTACCAGTCAGAGCTGTGGTATTTCCGTCAAACGCCTGTTCTTTTTTCAGTGAAGAATTGGAGAACCGAGTCTCTTCGGTCTCGATCTAGGAGCACGTCGGTACTCCTTGTGCTGAAAAGACTGGTATTTTTGTAACGTGGATATTTTACCCGTATGGGGAGCAAAGTCATCTGAACATGAGAGAAATTCTGGCCTTGGAGACTAAGATTTTTTCCCTTCTCAGTAGTGCTTTCTGTCTTCGAGGGGGAGTATTTGTTTACTTACCCTCAGTGGCTAAAGTTTGGTCTGTTTTGCTGATTTAGACATCTTTATTGTTAGTCTGTTTTTTTCGTGGCCACGAATAACATTGGCATCTATTCTGGACGGCGTTACTATTTCGGTTCCTTAACTCGTTTACGGAGGAATTTTTATTTTATTTTATATCTTTTACAAGAGAATTTGATGATTTTGACCGCGATGCAACACGGGTGTTACACCTGATTCTGAAAGCGTAACTGTTTACGGTTAAGTCGATAATACTATCCATGCCACCTGCTAAAAGTTTATGTACGAGTCAGGAGTAGGGCAAACGTAGCTTGGTAACGTTGTCGCAGTAGCATGGAAGCGAGGGTAGCATGGGCATGGAAATGAAGACATCTCACCATGGAATGTAACAGGGGGGAAACACCGCGCTCTTAACATCTACATGGTACACACTACTGCGAGAGAGTGTGTGTGTGTACGCCTGCACGGCGGAGCTGTTAGCGAAGGCTGGCTCGCGCGCTTGCACTGGGATGGAGGCGATTGGCTCCCCCCTGAGGGGTTCCCACTCCCTGCAGCATGTGGAAACCATGGCGCGTTGCCAGGATACAAGCCCCCAGTCTGTACTGACAAGAAGACATGAAGAGCAAAGATTAATTATTTACAAGCAGACCCCTGTACGCCACAACAACTTGGCAGTTTTCCTGCATTAAATGTCACTATCTATGAAGCTATCGGTTTTATTACTTATTTATTTTGGTTATTAATTTCAACCTGCGCCATATTCGCTCAGAATTCCCAAAGCAAAGCTGAGCATGCAGTTTTTTACACCTCTTTTAAGTTTATTGAGTAATTTGACATGTTCATTTGGCTGCAGAATAGTAATAAAAATACCAATCAACCTTTTTGTGTGGCATCGACATAATTATTAAAAATAACAAGGCGATATTTTATGCGCAAATAGCATCATGCTATTCATATTTGGGTTAGACATTCCATTGTTTTAGTGTGTGAACTGTATCGCAGTATTTCCACTGGGTAATTTTTTTCCCCTGGTTCATTTAATATTTATGGGATCTGTGCCATAGTGCGCGGGATCGGATTGCAGAGTGCCGGTATTTACACAATAAATGAAAATAATTTATACCATTAGACATATTTTTTTTCTTTTTCATGTATCGGTCTTTTAAAAATGGGGGCATATTTCAAAGGCACTGGTTTAGATGTTTGTTGGGGGGGGCGTCATTGAGCGAGTTTTCAGGGACTGGTGCACATTTGCCGCTGCAGTACAGTTGTTTAATTTGCGGGGGCTGATTTCGTTTTCTCCCCTCCTCTGCGTGACGGCGCTTCGAAGTGATGGCATCCATGCTGTTTCGCCCCGAGAGGGGCTGTCTTTGTTCTTCCCAAAGCCCTTTGTTGTGCACCGCGCTGGGTTGTATTTGCATTCTGTCTCATAAATATTCACGACGGAAGGGGTCACTCCACGTGGAGGTGCAGGTTTTAATTGGGCTTTGGTCATAGGGGAGTTTTGACACAGAGTCGTAGGTGGAGGATTAAAAAAAACACTTTCTATTAGTATCATTTACTGGGTAGCATTGCTTTTCTTGGTGTTACTATTATATCTGTGAAGAATCACGAGTACCTAATCACATCTTTGGCATTACCAAAAGTTAAATGTATCCATCTTTACATGGGGAAAAATACTTATTCAAGTACTGCTAATATTCCAAGTACTGCTGAATAACTGCATACAACTCATCTAACCTCACTTGATTTCCCCAAACTATCTGGATAAGGGATTACTAAACTATTTTATATGATTCTGAAATATTCCTGAAAATCCTCTGCCCCATGCAATTAAAATAGCACACGATAACTAATCGTAACATAACATAATAACATAATTGATCAATATTGACATGCCAGACCGGGCTTTTGCTGGGTCCAGTTTAATAGAAGGATGTGTTTGAACAAATCAGTTAAGCATGCCAGTTCGAGACGCTAATGAAACATGGACATGTTCGAGCACTCTCTTTAAATTTAAAAACCACAGCCCGGAGCTCAGGGTGCAACACTAAGGGTAACACGGCAACAGCACCATGAATCACAACGCATAGAATTCTGTTGACCTCGGACCCAGGGCCACTTCCGCTGATGTAGTCATGAACCTGAGGAGTTGCTTAATGTAGTGCTTTACCAGATTTTATATACCATATATAGGTAAGAAAATATTTTTTTTTAGTAGGGCTATATATATATATATCTATATCT
>JAOYSI010000008.1:1602151-1620938 GCA_025775065.1 Hiodon alosoides
CAACTTACAGGACTTAAAGGATCTGCTGCTAACGTCTTGGTGCCAGATACCACAGCACACCTTCAGAGGTCTAGTGGGGTCCATGCTTCGACGAGTCAGGGCTGTTTTGGAGGCAAAAGGGGGAGCTACACAATATTAGGCAGGTGGTCATAATATTATGGCTGATCGGTGTATATAATATAGGGAATGAGAAATGGATACATCGTACAATAAAAACAAAGATAGTGATTATCCTTGTATATTTATTGTCTACACTATATCTCTTGCAAATTTGTACACTATGTATAGTTAACCGAATTATAAATCTCCCTCATTTTATGAGGAAAGTCAGTGCCATATATAAACACAAACGTTCTAATTGTAGAAGGATGCAATTTTGAGTTGGTTTCGAGCTGACTTGGAAGAAAACATTAGAGTTGCTCTGTAATTAAACATCTCATTGTTAAAAGGGTTTTGTGTAGGACTTGTGTAACATCCAGCTTTTCTCAGGCACACACATCACAATATATCTAAATGTTCTGTGAGAATTGTAAATTTCTGTCAGACAAATAGTACTGCTGTCATCATATCATCTGACCTTGGTTCCCAGACCTCTTTTCATCTGCATTATAATCATTAATGTAATCACAAGTCACATTTAGTTTATTTTTGTTTCATCCTGTCAAATATACAGGATAATGCTTACAGAATTAGCCATAATTCAGATTTTCTCGACACAGATCACACTATTCTACTGCAACAGAAAAAAGTATTATTAAATCAGAAAAACAGTATGCCAACGTGTCAGACTTAAACGTTCTAACTGAATAAATGTGCCAAAATCCAGTCCTTTATATACTGTGTATATTATGACAATTTTATTAGATATTCTTTCAAATGTGGTCGATTTTTTTCCCTTGCGCCGACTGAGGACCAAATTAGTAAAAAAAGATGGAATTAGCACAAAAGACGATTTTCCTGAATTGATTGCCAATTTATTCCCTTGAAATGGTTTAAAAACTATATTAAGAAATGCAGCTTCACAGAACAAAGACTGCCTTGAGACTGAGAGGTTGAAACTCAAAGATGATACTACCTTTCAAATGTTCAAAAAGTAAAGAATATTCATATGGTTAAACAGATAAATAACAGTTCATTGATCCATCTTCCATCTTGAATGACTTAGATTCCATTTATACTTCACTGAACTCAAAACTAAATTTTGGAATTCTGAGTAACAGAAGTCACAGAGTAAAGTGTTTGATTGTTTGGGGCCTCAAGTGTTCAGTCGAAGGTACATTTTATTGGATGGTATGAATAGCCATCTGCTGGAAGAATTGCATTCAACCACTCATTTCATCATACCTAGGAGATACTAAGGTTGCATTTTGTATTAGAACACTAGAAGAGTCATTAACTGAAAGTTTGACTTGCGCACACTTAATAAGTAAATCCAAAGCCGACTCATGGATGACATTGGGGTTTTCAATACTCACAGGATTGTGGAGATGAAGGACTGCACATTCTGCAATGCAAGTGTCCCTTCCATATCATTATTGCTGGCCGCTGATGAAGACCAGACCCACTTATTCCATTAAAAGCATCTTTGTAAAATTTTGGAAACTAAAATCTGAGAATAAAGCCAAAATGCATTTTCCAAAAAGAACAGCCCAGCCGTGGATAATGTCCCCTTTGAACATTGCGCCAGTTTGAAAAATTACTCTTTCAAAATATCATGCCTACCACAGTGTCAGCTGTTTTTTGACTGGAAGATGTTTGTTCTACAATAGCTTCCACCATCTCCACAGCTTGTACAATGTGATGAAAGAAAATGACCATTCATATCAGCATCTGCGAAATGTTATGTCCTGTGCTTTTCTTCAGAAAGCAAAATCCAGTACTGAAACATGAATAATTAGTTTAACCACAGGTGATCTGATTCTCAAGACAACAGGAATCCCTCACATTTTAAAAACCTTGAATTGTTTCTTCAGTACCTTTAATTTTCGTATTAACTCATGCATTTGCAAGAAAGGTAAATGTTGATTACTGACCTGAAAATAAAATACTAGAGAGTGAAAACCATGGCTAAAAAATTATCAAGACAATTTTATATATTTCCTCCATAATAAATATTTAAAATTCTACAAATCATTGTGCAGATATTTCGAAAGACACCATTCAAAAAGGCATCTATAAACATCACCCACAAACACACACACACACACACACACACACACACACACACACACACACACACACACACACACACATGCGGTAGTACACCAATGTGGAGGGGTTTCAGAGACTGTAGCAGAATCTATGCTCCAGAACATTTAGACAACTACAGGACTGCCACAAGTTTAAACCACTTATATGTCTGGTGCCCCGCTTTCCAAAAATCATGACAAAATCCCTCATCTCCAAAAACAGTGATGTTGCCAAGTAAGGAATTAAGGACTCTTTACATTTGCTCTGACCCCAGAAAAAAATTAAACAAATAGAAAAAACCAAAACAGAAATGTCACTGTGCCTTCCACTGTCTCTGAATTTCACAAGGAAGTCACATGGTCCTTTCCACCGTTCCACTGTTATCTCAGAGTTACGCGGGTCTGCTGTCTCCTTTCTCACCCTCCTGGACTTGCAGGCTCAGATCTGGGTGTGCAGGGTGTGTCCGGGGGGTGTGTAAGGGGGTGGAGCTGGGTTTGGTTTGATACCCCGGGACTTCATGTAGGAGATGAACTGATCAGGGATCTCAGCCAGGACATCCTTGGCCAGTCGGGCCATGCTCAGCACGTGGTTCCCCGTCCGGTCCATGTAGTCTCGAAATGGCACAAACTGCATCACAAATATTTAGACTTCAGTTACACAACCAAACATAACGTGTCTCTCCAACTGTCACTTACGACTCAACTTTCCAACAAGGAGCGAGTTTAGCCAGCTGTGCTCTAAGTTTCCAGTGGTCAGAAGCATTTAAATTTTGTATGTTGACATCACTGTCTGAATGGAGTTATGATTAACAAGTTCCTCTACAATGAGATGGATTCTAAGACCAAACAATCATGCCATGCTAGAATAAAATCTGACAGTGGCATAACCTTTATCCAAGTACATTAATTATAAATTTCAAGAACTATACAAGAGGCTCAGCCCTAATCTGTACAGAGAGGGAAAAGCAGGGAAGCAAACAGGAGTAGTTGTATGGAGTGGTTGTTAAATTGAAAACCTTGCAACTCCCTCCCCATTCTTTATGACACCGGGGAAGCCGACAGAAGTCAGTGTTTACCGAGGAGCCGGGAAAAAGACCCTGTGAAGTCTGTAAAGTGACAGCATGTCAGTCTTAGGCACACCTAGGGGTGTCCACACGCCCACAGACCTTGGGTGAGAAGGGGAACCTCTATGAAAGGGGCAGATCTCTGAAAGACGGAGACCAATGAAAAAATGCAGTCAAGCAGTAGTGGAACACTTTAGAGTCCGGAAGACCTGCAAGGGGAATCACTAGAGTTTCCAAACGATCACAGTGCCTTGTGCTTAGCTTTCAAGGAACCAGTACATTAGATAGTCATTGTCCCACACAATTGTGTGATTGAGGTCACCTGCCAGATATGCAGAGATGATACAATCATCACATACTTTCCCTCAGCTAGGAGCCAGAGTAAGAGTAACATAAATGTGTGTTGTGTGTAAAATTTTGATCCATATCTTATACACGTTTAGTGTTAATTCAATTTCTTAACGTTAGTATTATATATATTATATATAGATCAGTTGGATTAGATCTCACTTTCTGCATTCACCTTCTCAGATTTACCTTACCCTTAAGCTTATAAATTTCACTTCTCAGGCAAAAAACAAGAACATAGTTTTGACTACTATGTAGCAGAATAGGGATCCGCTCAGCTCAGTCTATATTGAATCCTTATTCATACTGATTTGTTTTCTTCATTTCATCTATTTGACAATAAAAACTGTTGGAAAAATAAAAAGTTAAAACTAAAGTCTGTTGCTAAGAAAAACAAGTTGCTGCCTTATGCACGCAAACGCCTGCTTCCCTTATCTACACACTCAATGTATGGGTGTGGTCAAGAACATTGAGTTCTGCTGAGTCAAGGCAGAGGGCATGTTCTGAGGTCTGAGTCAGTGGAGCTGGGGGATGCACCGGGACCCCCGGAGGATGTACCCTCTTAATGTTGATAAAAGTATATAAGTGTGATTGCTCTATATGATAATTAGTCGATTCTGTACTTAGCAAAGTGCATGTGTCGGCTCCTAGCAAGTAAACTCTAATACTCAAAGACTCCAGTGACTCTGTCATCTTTGATAAAGAGAAATATTTCTCTTTAAGAAATATTAAAGAAATATTTTGAGAAATATTATTTTTAAAACAAATACCAAATAGTTTTACTTTTCGGTCATTGTGGTTTAAAGTATGTTGTCTATGTTCTAGCTGAAGCACAACCCTCAGGTAGGCTCTGCTGACTTCTGTGGGGTTCACCTGGACGATGTCTCGCTCTGCCAGCTTCCCCCGTGAAGAGATCCTGATGTCATCGCCGTCCAGCTCCACCATGGCTAGAACAGACAGGCACACACAAGAGGGGCTGACCGGGGTACAGCAGTGGACACAGAGGCTGTTCTGCATCAAACCGGTTCTCTACTGTCTGATTCTGTAACATATGAGCTACTCCTACCCTGTGCTAACTCATATGGGATTGTATAAAAAATGATGGCAGTTTCCTGTAGAAAGAAAGGCAAGATGTGACCCAGCACCGAAAGTTATGCTATTTATGGCAGCAAACAGCATATGTTGGAGACATCTCAACCATTGGCTGAGGAGGTAAAGAGAGGAGGCCATGGTAGCTCACCATTGACCATACACGTTACCAAGGCATTACATTGCATGAACAGCTGAACAGCTTGCTCCTCTCAATTTTCATCTCTTAATATGATCCTGGTGCAATTCAAGCTGGACGGCACATGATTGACAAAACCAAGCGTATGTTTCGCCACTGGTAATGATTCGACATCCCCATGATCATCAAAAATTGATGACGCACTCCCCCGCCTGCTCGGAATCAAATAAAATGAGTGCATTATGAGTGTGTCTGGCAGAATGCCTCACCTTTGCTAGGGTGGACAATTAGAAAAAAAACCCACTAGTTTAATGAAATCCAGCAGATTTTATGTAAGTAAGTCCGCAGTTTCAGAATCTGCAGTCAATTTTGAGCTAGCTACTGTAGTTATATATATATATATATATATATATCCCTGTTTAAGTGCCTTGATTTTAGGGGTACTTTTCTTCCATCACCTCTCGCTGTAGGACCCGATGGCACCGGTAGGAAGGAAGCATTTCATTCAAATTCCATAGTTCTGTGTCATCGATTTCAGAATCTCCATAGAATATTTGCTTATGAATATGTGGCGGGAATTCACCTCAGTTTACATTTAACTATGTGCACGTGTGCATTCTATTGATCAGTCTTTTTTTTTTATCAATTTTTTTTTCAAAATTACATCATTCGAAAGAGTACAATGTTCTACCTTATATGTAAATTTTAGGAAGGCGACATGTACTACCACACATATATGCAAGAAAAACATGAAGTTTGAGCTTGGAATGTTCAAAGAGTCCCATTCATTGAATTGAATTTAAGCAATTATCTAAAAAAAATTAGTTTTTCACCCTCATTTTTGGCTATGTCAACACAACTGTCTACTAAGCGATGAGTGTATTTGTTTTAAGCTAGCTGTTAGCAGAAGATAGTTGCTAAGAAAAGAAAAGAGGGAGAGGCTGTTTTTCTCAATGCCACTGGCTGAATTCGAACACTGCTGCTCAGAATACGCTCTGTGTACGTTCCATTCAATTAGTTTGCTATTTCCCCGCGCTAGAATTCCAGCAATTCCGGCAGAGCCCAAAATCGATAGCATTCTATTGTCTGCCCTACCATTGCACAACAAAGGCATAATATCATTGATTTGCACTCAGCATTTTGATTGTTACACGTAACAGTTAGTAATAAAAAATACAAGGATCACATGTCAGTCACATAATTAATGCAACACAGATGCTCACTGCCAGTCCTACTGCAACAAAGTCATATTATAGATATTTAGCATTTTAGGAATTAACATAAACATGGTGAGGGTCATTGTTTTACCAACAGAACGAATTTGTCACAATTTGTTTTCCTAAAGGAAAAAAGAAAGGCTTCTGTAATTTGAAATCCTGTCCACAGTTGCTATTCAAAGTTGAACGTCCATCTTCATGTACGCATGCTCTGCCAAGGCGTCTTTGTTGGTCTAACCTGTAGCCAGACTATTCCGGGACAAAACATTTATACCATGGCAACATCAGTTCATTGTTTCTTTTCATCCAACTGCCAAGCTGGGTGACTGAAATGCATTTGGGAAAATGCTGTCTTACCATCAAACTCAGCCTGTCCCACTCCAACAATTATGATAGACATGGGAAGTTTAGCACCCTGAGGGAAACACAAGAACATTGTTTATTAGCAGCAGAAAATCGGGACGGTGACTGTCACACCAGTGGAATGGATCTGTTCGATCCGGTGTCTGGGCATAATTCATTTCACTGGGAACTGTGACACTTTGCATTCTGTGAGCACAGTGACATACTGAACTGTCAACCGGAGCAACATCAGTTTTTCTACTTGATCTTCTCACATGACCACTGAACAAGGAATACTTATGGTGCCACAGACAAAACCAAAGACATAGATATACACATATCCCTGACGCAGCAAAAATGGGAACTTGTGTTTTGGGCCTTTATTTCACCAAAGTAAAGATGAAAAGTGTGGCCATAGATAAGTAATTATTCGCGGGTGAGTGGCATTTGTCCAACACTGTCTACAAGGGACTCATCAGACACTAGCAGCTCGAATTTGGGGCCAAGCAGCAAAGCTGCGTAGGCAACCTATTGTGTATCTTCTTCTTCTTCTTCTTCTTCTTCTTCTTCTTCTTCTTCTTCTTCTTCTTCTTCTTCTTCTTCTTCTTCTTCTTCTTATTATTATTATTATTATTATGCTTCTTCTTCTGCCATTGGAGTCTATGCCAGCCCCTAGAACCAGATGGTAAAAAAGTTCTGAAATTTGGCACACTTCATTATATCTCCTACAATTTTTGTCCAATCTTCCACAAAATTGGCACAGATGACCTTCAGAAAAAGCTCCCATCTCAGTGAGATGCCAAGCCTGACACATTTTAACTTGTCATGTCATCTGAATTGATGCGGCTGCCATATTTGATTTTGTTTAAAGATTTAAAAACTTACCACAGGCCCCAAATTTTGTCCAGTATTCATATTTTGCACAGACCAAGCCTCACAAAAGTTATCAAATGGATTTTTGATTTTAAAGCCGTTTGTCCTTTACAGCCATTCGAAATAGGCAGCAAAGCCGCCAAACAGGAAGTGATGTCGTATCTCAGCAAATCTTTGACCCATTCACACCAAACTTGGTATATTTACTCTGAACCCTGTTCTGAGGATGCCTAAAATGTTTTTTTTTTTTTTTTTAAAGAGTCATTTTAACTGCTTGGTCTCCTCATTGCTGTATGTATGCAGCTATATTTTCAGATTAATTTTGAAACCCCGATTAGTTATGATCTGGTGAAAAGATTCTCTTCATTATTCCCATGCAGAAGGTGGAAGATTCAGTCTCTTTTTGTTAAGGTATTTCATGACATAAATAAAATCCCTGTAATTTTTTTCATTTTTCAATGCAGGCTCTTATTGTCATATGTGGATGTCTGTATGAGTGAGTGCATGTTTGTTTGGGTAGCTGCCTTTGTGTCTGGATGTGCGAGTTCAGGACTGTGTGTATGTGTTTGCGTGCGTAAATACCTGTGTGTGTGAATTTATGGATGCGCAAATGCACAAGCTCATTTGTGTGCGTTTAAGTGGATGAGTGTGTTTGTGTGTGATTTTGTGTGTGTGTAAATGCGTCTGTGTCTGTTGCTGGAAGGTGCTCCTTTCGACAGAGAAGCGGAGTGTTTGTAGCAGGTCTTTCAATCTGGCAAGATGAGTGTGATGACAGGAGACAGAGAAGCCACGAGTGCCTTGCTCCCCTGATACAAAGCAGACACTGAGTTTATCTGACAGGGAGAGGACAGCTGGGTGAAGCACTGGAGAGAGGCTAATAAAACACCCATCTCACTGACGCCCACCCAGCCATGTCCCAGGTCTCTACAGCAGCTCCTGGAAATACTCACCCCTGGGTACACACATGCATGCAGGCACAAGGGAACACAAAGACACAAGGTACTCCCACACAAACAAAAGGATAAATATGTCTGCAGCTGGACTCAATTGATCCCAACACATGGTCAACACCTCCAATGAATTTCTCAAGTTAGAGGACATCATTATATGGAGTCATTCACAGTGTTTGCCACAGCTACTGAAACAGTCAAACAAAGCTAAATTAGAAATAGCATACAACAAAGAGTCATATTTTTGCATATAACAGATTGTTGCATATAATTTAGTCTTCTGCTGTCTTCACTGTGACTGACAGTTAAGATTTCCCTGCCCGCATCGAGAAAACAGCCTGTCAGTCTCAAACCAGCACAATAATCATGAATTTAGCTGGACCAAACCAGAGCAGTTGGCAAAACATCCAGAGTCTTCATGCAGAGTAATGCCTGACCAAGAGCTAGCTCATCATCTTACTCAATAAATATTCAACACTTTACGACTTGGTATTTCTTGTCAAGACTAGAATCCAGTGCTTTCCTGAAACCCTGACTGATATGTCACACAGTGTCGTACAACAGACAACAGAGGTAAGGCTGACTTAAATAAATATGAGTTTAGCACGCAAGTTCTACCAAATCTTATATGAATATTATATTAGTGTATAATATTCCATCCTGCGAAGAAGTTTCAAAGCAGTGGTGTCTGAAATGGAATAACAGCCAATGTTATCTGTGATTGTTTTGCTGCTAACAGTCACGAGCAGCAGAGCATGCAGTAAAATGAAAAAAAGTATTTTCACTAAGGCGGCTAATGTAACTTTGTGACTGGGTTCATCCCTCAGAGGGATGATGGAGTGGCCGCTTATGCCTGAGACTACAATCGTGTCATTGTGTGCCTGGCCCCTTCCCCTTACTACCCCTTGGGGCCAGCCCCTGTCCTCACTTTTTAATTTACCTTCCATGTCCGGAGGGAGACATGAATAAATAATGTATAAAGTGACATACTGTCGGCATGCGTGACTATGGATTGAAATGTAAATTAAAGATTTGTAATAGTAAATTAGAATTTATAAATATAATTTCAGAATTTTTCGAAACTGCATATTTAGAAATTAATTTAGTACAAATAGACAAAAAATGTTCCATGGGTAGCTTACCCATTGCATTTTCCAGTTTTTTTTACGCACACAGTCTCATATCACAAGTTGCATGCTTCCATAACTTTGAGTTGTATAGAAAACTGAAAGGCTTCCAATATATTTACGTAATTATTTACGTAATAATGAAAGCCATTTTACTTGATAGAAAACTTAATGATCACAGGATAAATTGGTTGCAAGTAACCTGTGGTGCCTGGTGGATGGTTGTACTACCATGGCCTGTTTTTAAGTGTAGGTGCCCAGCCCCTCCGGCAGCTGCCAGGGGGTGAGTGAGAGACCGCCCGCTGAGAGATACATGCAGCAATCGTCAATCGTAAGTGCAAAGTAGGTCAGTGTTCCTGAAAAGAACACCCCACCGGAGAACATGGGGGATGCTGAGGGGAGCTGGCAGGCTTTGGCAGAGCTGTGTCCACATGACTGCCCACCTCCCTCCCTCACGCACACATCAGGCGGCCACACAAAAGGTTTTCCATATCGGTCAGGTAGCAATTACATTTCACATATACGTTCATATTTACACACAGATCCCACATTCTATCATGCATGCACAAATTATAATGAATAGATGCTTGTATCACTCTTGTAACCGAAGCATTGGGCCCAGCCTTTATATGAACTAGCAATCTCAGAAACAATTGAATAGTATGACACAGATGAATAATTAAAGATGCAACTGCTTTTGGAAAGTATTCTGCCCTGAAAGAGATTTTGTCTCTCTAGACATGAGAAGAAGCATGCCAGGGAATGTGAGAAAAATTATTTTTTCTTCTAGGAAAATACTATACAGTGATAGATGGGAATTAAGAGAAGTTTCCGGTGGTCTACTTCTTTGTACTAAAGAATAATTGATCCCCTCATTTGTATTTACCGAGAAATGCAAACAACTTTTTTTTGACACAAAGGTGAAAACCAGTGAAAAGATTATTTTTATGTGAACAAATGAAGTCTTTTTCTCTTTCACATACACACACAAACACACATGCACAAGCAGACAGGAAAAGGAAAATCACATTTAATAAAGTCCATCAAAGTTCTTTACCCAGCGTTGGACTCCAGCACGTGCACAAAGGTGAAGCCGGGCCAGGGCACGATAGAGCAGCAGGCAAGATCTTAAAAGGAAGGTGTGGCTGTTCTAACCGTGTAACTAACAGTCGCAAATTCCCTTTAAATCCAGTCTGCTGGGTAGTCAGGCATCCATGCCAGTGGCTCTCCTACTGCGGTGGACTTTAAATGGATCGGGCCTTGCAAAGTTGTTCAGCCCGGGGTGGCGTACAATGCCCGGGAGCATTCACAAGTGAATGAAGACTCACAAGATCACATTTGCTGTTGGATGTTTTTCTATACAAGTTCAGAAAAGGCAGGATTTTCTCAAACTGCAGACATATTCAGAAATGTCTAATATTGACAGCATCCCCATACATCTCCCCTCTCCCCACTCACGTTCATGGTAATCCCACCTATCTCCCAGCTCACGTTCATAGTATTCCCACTCATATTCACAGTATTCCTACTCATCTTCCCTATTCCCTCTCATGTTCATGCCATTCATGTTCCCACTCACATTCACGATGGCTTCCTTGGTCTGTGCCATGTCCGAGATCACACCGTCGGTGATGATGAGGAGGACAAAGTACTGCGAGCCATCCTGCACGGCAGCCGCGTATCTGGGAAGATGCAGGTTACAGGTAATTTAGAGACCCCATACTGTCTCTCTATTTAACATAGTTTTACCCTACTGTCAGTGATATTTGGTAAGGATAAATAGCCTTTCTAGGTCTGTGTTTAAATGGACCATTAAACCAAACCGAGCTTTAAAAGATAAACACTTGAATTATGTTCTATGAATTGATAAATACAATATATTCAATGAAGGGCATGGAACAACACCTGCTTTAACACAAACAAGTTTTTTAAGTCATGTTCTCTTTATTTTATCTTTACATCTCCATACTTAAACCTTTCAAGAATGACAAAGACACAAAAAGACCCAAAATGACGTCAAGGGAATATTGGCAATGGTTTGTGTCTTTGGTGAGGAAAGGCATGTTGTGGGCGACGGGGCTTGCACCTTGCCACATGGTTGACGACTGGAGCGAAATTGGTTGGTCCATAGAGCTGTACTGTCTTCAGGCTCTGGTGGTATGCTTCCAGAATCCCCTCTATTCCATTGCAGTAAGGGTTTTCAATATTACCGTTCTGTAAAATGTAAATATACCCACATTGTTTTTTTTTTTTTTCATGCAAATCTTTAAATCTTTTGTATCTAGTCAGATGGGAATCCATGACAGCATATAAAGGTTTTGAGGAGAAGTGAAAATTTCAATAAACTGGATAGTGGGAAAAGTAGATGACAGCCCTCCATAATGCCGCTGATTTGTTAGAATGAGTAGAAATTGGGAGTGCTTATGGCTGATCAAGGTATAATTAAGTGTCGGTGGTCATCAAATCAATTTAACAAATTAAGACTGTCTAAAGCATTAGGAGACAAATTTATTTATTCATTATTTTCCCTGTAAACACTTACCCAATTCAAGGTGTTGGGGTGCTGGACAACAGAGGGTAAATTTTGCAGTCGCCAAGCTACCAAACTCACAAGTAATTAGACAGCCTATTAATTGTGAATAGGATCTGCAAGAGCTTCAACTTTTCCATTCTTAAATATTTGCACATATTTGTTCAAAGTCAGAGCCCCACAAATAGAATGAAAAAGCTTGTCCCTCTGTAACAGTGAGGGGGACGACACTATTGGGAAAATAGAGTATCGGAGTGAACAAGTGTAGTCACCAGGGGAAACTCGTGGGAGACCCGTCCATCAGGTGGCAGCTTGGCCCCAAAGCCCAGCGCAGGGAACATCTTGTCACTGTCGTAGTCCTGGATGATCTCACCCACAGCCTTAAGCGCCATGGCATAGGCGTTCATCTGGTAGGGGTTCATGTAGTGGAGCGAAGTGGACTGGGAGGGGTTGCCTGGGGCAAAGGGTTGGGAGGCATAGAAGTGAGAGTTAAACAGGGGGAGGGAGGAAGGGGGAGGAAGGGGGAAGTGGCCGCTTATGCCTGTTAAGTTGGGACCTTGAGGTGGGTCCTCAATTTGGGGCCCCAGTTCTTCCACAGAAACATGTTCTTGGGCCTCGGAACATCAACACATGCGGTTTGTGTGCTCAGCCTCACAACTTCAAGTCAGCCGTCAGCCCGCAGCATGGAGCCTTAGATGTGCAATTAACTTTAATAAGTATAATTATGTTTAAGTGCAACCTTTCAAACCAAGGGAGGCTCAAATGTTAAGTAGCAGCTTTAGGTTCCATCTGTGCTATTTCAACCCGGTGGACTCTCTAAACACTTTCACAAACAGCTTTTGAAAATGTATAAAGATTTTTAAAGATTTACACTTTTTTTAAAAAGAATACAGAAACCAAATGTAAAAAATGTATGTAGTCAGATTTGACAATTAATTATTGGATGCCAACACGCCCATTTTAAAATATCACAGAACTGTATGGTCACTTGTGTGAAACCATCACTCTTTAGAGACATTTGAGAAATCACTTACCATTGGATGCAGTGAAATCTATGGCCACGGTGAAATTTATCTGGGTTCTGAAAGAAGGGAAAAGAGATGATAAAATCAACCGACAGTTGTGCAAGGCTCCATCTGGGTCCAGCTCTAGCTGCATGAAGTTATAGAGATAAATGGTGGGAGTGATCCGATTGATCTTTCTCATTCCAGGTCCACATTACACTCATCCCATTGGTCCCCCTCCAAAACACAATCCAGGGGCAATCGTTTCCCATTAATCACACTGATCACCTTTAATCAATGCCCCCCCACTCATCTGATAATTTCGAAATAATTCCTCTCAGTTAATTACAAATAAAGTAAAGGTGGAGATTTGAGCTGAAGGGCAACTGTATGTAGTGGCCAGTTGTTGGACTTGCTATAGGGGTCAGGTAAATCAGCAACAGCCAAAAGGCTTCCCTGGTCTAATAGCTGGCAATTACTGGAAAAATGCAAAGTGGGTTTGTGCAGCAACACAGCTGTGAAGCCTCGTCTCTTCCAGTACAAACCATCAGAACTTAGGAAACCAGGGCTTCAAATCATTTTCACAATTAAAAGCGAGTCGGATGAAAATTAACCTAGTTTCACAGATGTTAGGTTCTACACTTTTATCAAGGTTTTATTCCTGTAATTAAGCCAGGCCTTATAATTTGGCAATTTTATTTAATTTTGATCTATTTATATCCCTGTATTACATCCCCTGTATTCTATCTGTGCATTTGTACATACACATACAGCCCAAAATTAGTGAATGGGTATCTTCTGACTGGAAATGACACAAGAAAGAGGGCAAAGACTGTAAGGCATTGTGTTAGAGATATTAATGAAAAATATTAGCACATTTTTATTTATTTTAATTTTGACAAAATGTTCCATGTCCAGAATTATTCATATCGCAAAATTCTCAGGGAATGCAATCTTCTGCACCATTCTAAATGCTCCTGGTAACTTCTAGCATGTTCTAGAGCAGTCTAATCAACTATAAATTCAGAACAGTTGATACACCTGTTTGCTAGTCAGTTTCTGGTCAATTGCAAGTCATGGTTAAAACCAAGGATCTTAGTGAGGACCTCTGGTTGTGCATTGTGTATGCTCACAAGAAAGGGAAAGGCTACAAAGGTATTTCCAAATGTTTTCAAGTGGCCACTGAGCAAAGAATTATTAGAAAGTTCAAGGAGTTTCACACTGTAAAAAATCTAAAAGGACTTGGTAGGAAGCCAAAAGCGACCCCTCCGCTGGCAAGACTGGTAGTGCAGGAGGCTAAGAAGAATCCAAGGATCACCAGCAACACCAGCAAAAATTGCACCAACATTTCAAGGCAGACACTTCAGCGGACACTGCACATTTCTGGCCTCCATGGACACTGACCAAGGAGGACTCCACTTCTTCAAGACAGGCACAGAAAAGCTCGCCTAGCCTTTGCAAAAGCTCACCTGGACCAAGAAGAAGCCTTTTGGTCATCGATTCTGTGGTCTGACGAAACAAAAATTGAGTTGTTTGGACATTTTGGCTTTTTTTTGGAGAAAAAAAGGAGAAGCATTCAACCCTGAGAACACTATCCCCACGGTCAAGCATGGTGGTGGGAACATAATGCTTTGGGGGTGTTTTTCAGCCAATGGGGCAGGCAACCTTGTAAAAGTAAATGGCATCATGAAAATAGGAAGACTAATTAAGGAGCAAAACATCAGACAGCCTGCAGAAAAACTTGGCCTGGGGACACAGTGGACCTTCCAACAAGATAACGATCCAAAACACACAGCAAAAGTGATCAAGAAATGGTTGGCAGAGAACAATATCTACGTTTTGTAGTGGCCAAGCCAGAGTCCAGACCTGAATCCAATCGAGAATTTGGGGAGAGAACTGAAGACCAGAGTGATGGGAAGGAAGCCGTCCAACCTCAAGGACCTGGAGATCTATGCAAAAGAGGAGTGGTCCAAAATCCCAGTGGAAATGTGCAAAAACTTATTTAAAAATATAAATTATAAAAACTGTTTGACAGCTGTGATGAAAAATAAAGGCTTTGCCATTGATTATTGAGAAAGGGTATGAATAATTGTGGACATGGAATGTTTTGTCAAAATCTAAAAAAAATGGAGATATTAACGAATAATATTAGCTAAGACAATGTGTTACTTTTTTAAATTACCTTTTGTGTCATTTCCAGCCAGAAGATGCCTATTTGTAAAATAAAAATTCACCATAATTTAAAATCTGGCCTGGGTATGAATCATTTTGGGCTTAACTGTATATAGTCAGATATTTGGACATTGACAAAGTTATTATTATTTTAACGGTCTACCAGAGCATATTGGAGTTGACAAACAACAAAATTCTAATTAAATTGTGAGTTTCAATACTTGGTTGCAAATCCTTTGCAGTCATTGACTGCCTGAAGATATGCCTATAGATATCACTAGATGCTGGGTTTCTTCCCTGGTGATGCTCTGCCAGGCCTACACTGCAGCTGTCTTTATTCCCTGCTAGTTCTTAGGGCGTTTTGTCTCGCCTTCAACAAGTGAAATGCATGCTCATTAGGATTCAGGTCAGGTGATTGATTTAGCCACTGCAGAACATTCCACTTCTTTGCCTTAAAAAAGTCTTGGGTTGCTTTTGCAATATGCTTCGGGTCATTGTCCACCTGCACTGTGAAGCACCTTCTAATGAGTTTTGAAGCTTTTGGCTTAATCTGAGCAGACAATTCACTTCAGAATTCATCCTTCTTTTGTCAGCAGTCACATCATCAATATATATATATATATATATATATATATATATATACAAGGGAACCAGTTCCATTGGCAGCCATACATGCCCATGCCATAACACTACCTCCACCATGCTTCACATATGAGGTGGTGTGCTTTGAATCATGAGCAGTTCCTTCCCTTCTCCATACTCTTCTTTTCCCATCATTCTGGTACAAGTTGATCTTTGTCTCATCTCTCCATAGGATGTTGTTCTAGAACGGTACAGGGTACTTAGGGTTCTATGGCAAACTCTTATCTGGTCTTCCTGATTTTGGGGCATCTTGTGGTGAACCCTCTGTATTTAGTCTGGTGAAGTCTTCTCTTGATTGTCGACTTTGACACAGATATGCCTACCTCCTGGAGTGTGTTCTTGATGTGGCCAACTGTTTTGAAGGGGATTTTCTTCACCAGGGAACAAATTCTTCAGTCATCCACCACACTTGTTCTCCGTGGACTTCTATGGTGTTCCTGAGGTCAGTGAATTTGCTCTTTTAAAGAATGTACCAAATAGTTGATTTCGCCACACCTAATGTTTTTGCTATCTCTCTGATGGGTTTGTTTTGATTTCACAGTGTAATCATTTCTTGCTTCACAGGGACAACTCTCTAGACTTCATATTCAGGGTTAACAGCAACAGATTCCAAATGCAAATGCCACATTTGAAATCAAATCTAGACCTTTTATCTGCTTACTTGTAACTGAACTAATGAGAGAATAACATTCACCTTGCCATGGAACAGCTGAGATAGCTGAGCAGCCAATTGTCCAATTACTTTTTCCATAAAAGGGACCTATAGGGGACCTATAAAAAGTGCTGCAATTCCTACACCGTTCACCTGAGACATATATATTATTTTTAAAAACTGTTTCCTATTGGTGGATTGTACGATCCATCCTGCAAGTAGCAACACCCCCTAGACCCGGGGGGTTGCCAGGTATGGTGTAGAATGCAGGTATGAGTGCCTACATGGAGTAATTTTTCTGGAGACTGAACTGGTTAGTTTTGAGAATAAAATGGGAAGGAAGGCAGGACAGTCTACAGCCACTGTCTTCCTCCATGAGGAGGGAGATTGCTCTCTAAAAGAGATGAGGTCGAGCTGGAGAGGAGGCCAGACCAGTGCACTGCTCAGTGCCAAGATGTTTTCAGCACAGGAGCACAGACCCCTGGAAACAGATGTAGATGGAAAAGGATAGAGCAAAGTACCTACTGAGGGGACTGAAAGGGTACCGGCTATTTCCACCAGCCTGGCAGAAAGCCTGAATAAGGAACAGGGGGATGACAGTGTTCCAGGTGATGAACCAGTTGGTGCAGAAGTTTGAAGATGGATGTCTGAAAAGGGAAACAGTGGGGCAGCCGGACACTCAACCAGAAAAGTTGAAGCGACAGCTGCTGACAGGACAAAGCTGTTCTCTCTGACGGAGAATAAGTGGCAGATCCAGGCTCATGCTGTGAAGATGGATTGGAAGATGTGTGAGAGGCTCAATAAAAGAAAAAATTAGTTTGACCAGGGGCTGGCTGAAGAGAAGTCTCTCTTCCGTCAATATGCAATGGAACGGGACTGAGCAGAAGGAGTGAGCTGGGAAACGGAGACCAGCATTCAAGCACTGACCCAGGAGCTCGAGAACCAGTGTGAGCAGGAAAACATGTTTGCTCATAAGCGCAAAATCAAAGAACAAGCTCTAGAAATTGTGGAATTAACCCTTGGAATAGATGAGTTTACCAAGGAGAACACTGCAGAAGGGTTCCCTAGGCAACGTGGGGTGCTAGTGAATGATGAACAAGACCAAGATGTGGTGGCCAGGAAGAGACCAACAGAGAAAAGGTCTGATAGACTGGCCTCCAAAGTGATGACAACCAATCTCAGTGCTAACGATAGAGAGCTAATCCTAGAGTGCAAGGTTAAGATGACACGGGGAAACAGAGAAGGTTGGAAACAGAGAAGGTGGAAAGTTGGCTAAACCTGACTGGTTGTGGAGAGGTTAAAAGGGCCTCCAAGTGGCAAGAGTACAGAGGGACCCTGGCCTCTGGATTGCATGGCAGCATACCAGGCGGTCTTTTGGAACTGTGTTTTGATCCTGGCTTTGGATTGTCTCTATTTGTACCTCTGTCTGATTTGTTTTAAAACAGTTTTATTTTTGTTTCTTTCTGGTGAATTGCGCGATCCTGCAAGTAGCGATATGCTCTGCACCCAGGGGGTTGCCACAATACATATATATATATGCAGTGCACAGCATAAATGAGTACACCCCGACAGATTTCTCAGAGAAACTTTAATCTCGCTTTAAAATGTATACTTTCTATGGGATCCTATACGATAAAATATTTGTGCAAATCTGGTTTATTGGTTTTAAATTAGAAATAATTTCTTTGCACAAAAAAGGTCAAGGTTATAAGAAAATTAATAAAGCATTGCTAATAAGTTTGAATACTGTCACAAAAGTGATCCAAAAATTCAAAAAGGATGGACTTGTGGCAAGCTCGCTGAGATGTCCAGGCCGTCCACGGAAGCTAACACCTCGTCAAGAGCGTTTTGTGTTGAGAGAAGTTGAAGAAAATCGGCATGCAAGTTCAGCACAGTTGGCTAAATCATTAGAAAGTCAAACTGGGGTGAGTGTTTCCCATGATACCATACGGCATACACTGCAGAGGCGTGGCATGCATGGCTGTCGTCCACGAAGAAAGCCACTGCTGAAGCCCATGCACAAAAAGCCCGTCTAGAATTTGCCAGGGCCCATGTTGACAAAGGCGAAGACTATGGGACTCTATACTTTGCAGTGATGAGACAAAGATTAATCTTTTCGGTTCTGATGGGTTCCAAACTGTATGGCGTATCAAGGGTGAGGAGTACAATGAAAAATGCATGGTACCAACAGTAAAGCATGGTGGTGGTTCTTGTGTGGGGTTGCATGAGTGCTGCAGGTGTCGGGGAGTTGCATTTCATAGGTGGCATCATGAAATACTGAAAGAGAAAATGCTATCATCACTCCGTGCCCTTGGTCGCTGGGTACTCTTTCAAAACGATAATGACCCAAAACATACAGCTAATGCCACTGATTCATTTCTGAGGAAGAACAGGGTGAAAGTGATTCAGTGGCTAAGCATGTCACCAGACCTCAACCCAATAGAACACT
>JAOYSI010000008.1:1621038-1636920 GCA_025775065.1 Hiodon alosoides
TTCCGATCTCTCCAGGAAATGTTAAGTACTGCTTTCCCAATATTTTATCAGGGACTAGGTCCCTAATGAAATTTTCACCCCCCCCCCCCACACACACACACACACATTTGTCTGGGCCTGCATCAGCAATGCTGCAGATTTCTTCTCCTCTGAATTAGCACTCCTGCGCGGTGCTAATGTGTTGATTAGGCTTACACAGAGAGAGAGAGAGAGAGAGAATTTTCTTGTGACAGAATGTCTAAAGCTCCTCGAAGTGTGCTAATGCTAGGTGTCGCAGAGCAGAGTGAAGGAAGCCTTCTTTATTACTATTGTTATTATTCAGGCGTCAGTGTGGAGGAGAAGTTACCGACTGCAGGCTGGCGACTGTGGAGGTATTGTCATGGTTTCAGCACCTGGGGGGGCAAGGTGCTTTACTCTGAGTAGGCTGGGGTTGTGGGGCAGGTTCAGTGCCAGGTTCAGTGCCAGGTTCAGTGCCACCGGTGCAGCATAGAAGCCCCTGCAGATCGACTTAGTTGTCACCTGTGTTGGTTTATTTTATGGAGATTTTTCTTCTGTGCGTTTTGCCTGTTCCTTTCTGGCCTCTGTTTATTCCTGGGGCTGTTACTCACACTGGGAAATATGGATGTTTGTTCTGAAGTAACACAAATGTGAGAATTGTGTTCACGGTTTCAAAGTCAGTCAGTTAACACAGAATCGAGAGTCTTTGTAATAGAACTGTTTTTTAACAATGTCTCCAGAAGCACTAGGCAACATGTGAAAAGGTTCAAGAGAGGTGTTTCAGAATTATTTTAATTATCTTGAGAAGTTTTCTTCCATTTAACTCACCGTAGTCTCCAGTGAACAAAGTTCTGAAAACCCTAGGCCTAGCCCACGTTAATGTCGGTCTGTAATTAGTAAGCCTGGCATCTGACCCAAAGGCCTAGCCCACGTTAATGTCGGGCTGTAATATGTAATCCTGGTACCTGACCGAAAGGCCTAGCCCACGTTAATTTCGGGCTGTAATATGTAAGCCTGACACCTGACCCAAAGGCCTAGCCCACGTTAATGTCAGGCTGTCATATGTAATCCTGTCACATGACCGAAAGGCCTAGCCCACGTTAATGTCGATCTATAATATGTAATCCTGGCACCTGACCCAATGGCCTATTCCACGTTAATGTCGGGCTGTAATATGTAATCCTGGCACCTGACCCAAAGGCCTAGCCCACGTTAATGTTAGTCTGTAATTAGTAAGCCTGGCACCTGACCCAAAGGCCTATTCCACGTTAATGTCGGTCTGTACTTAGTAAGCCTGGCACCTGACCCAAAGGCCTAGCCCACGTTAATGTCGGTCTGTAATTATTAAGCCTGGCACCTGACCCAAAGGCCTAGCCCACGTTAATGTCGGGCTGTAATTAGTAAGCCTGGCACCTAGCCCACGTTAATGTCGGTCTGTAATTAGTAAGCCTGGCACCTAGCCCACGTTAATGTCGGTCTGTAATTAGTAAGCCTGGCATCTGACCCAAAGGCCTATTCCACGTTAATGTCGGTCTGTAATATGTAATCCTGGCACCTGACCGAAAGGCCTATTCCACGTTAATGTCGGTCTGTAATTAGTAAGCCTGGCACCTGACCCAAAGGCCTAGCCCACGTTAATGTTGGTCTGTAATTAGTAAGCCTGGCACCTGACCATTGATTGCAGGCTCTTGCCCTGTCCCGAGAGCTGCTGACCCCCTCCCTCTTACGCAGGTCTGCTTGGAGGGCCTCCCCTGGGAAGCTGCTCCCCTGCGCAGAGACTTGCTAAACACGGAACTTGTGTCATGTTGTGCCAGAAGGGTTTCAGCCCTCCGTTCAGGTGAAACAAGTGCGGCGAAAAATTGTTACCGTGTCAGTTTCCCACCTGGTTTTTAGTCTCTTGGATGCTGAACCTACTCCAAGTAGACTGCCATTCCTGCGGTGTAGGAAGACGCACTGAAATGTGGTTATAACCAATCCTTTGTAGTCTCCATACCACATTTATATGATCCACGTATTATATGTCTTTAACTTTGTAACAGAATGCTACCTGGAGAATGCCTAGTGTAACAGAATGCTACCTGGAGACATCTTCGGGAGGAGAATAACAAGCCTCAGCACTATAGAGCAATTGAATAGAAAATGTCAGACGACATATGGAGGCCCAGCTCTTGAGAGCGCTGCGTCGCTACTGAAACACCTCGGATATTGTCCCAGGTGGCGTCTGGTTAGCGGAGCTTCTCCCTCAGAGGTAGCGTGGGTGTCAGTGCAGTAGCGGCAGCGCGGTAATCCAAGTCAGCTTCTGACAATGGCTCCGCCCGCCTCCCACTCGTTGGCTGAAGTTGCCAGCTGTTTCCCCTTCCTCCTCTCGCGTCTGCCGTCTCGCACCAGAACTGGACACCTGGCAAAGGCTCAGGCGCCCGGTCCAAAATAATTTTTTCGCTTCCCAGCGCCGTCGTGAAGGCTCACGTCCTGGGTGGGTAAGAGGGAGGGGCAGGGATGGAAGAGCATACCCTCACAAAATGCGCTCTCTTTCCATCTGTCCTTCAACACCCCCCCCTCGGCACTTCCGTTACGCCCCTTGTCCGACGTCACCTACTCCCTGTAGTGTCTCCAACCAACATGTCCGCGCTGACGTGTTTCGGGCTTTGCTGGTCCCGTCCCGTTTCCCCCTCTCCGCGCTCGACGCACAGCGAGACAGGTTGCACCACGCTCCCTTTGATTCGGGTGATCAAGACAAGTGTTTCCATACAGACAGGTTTCTCCAACATGTCAGAACAGGGGTGGGGGTGCACCCCCAGAGCGAGGCAGGACCCTCAGTGCGGTATCAATTACACCAAGGCACAGATGGGAGTGATGGGAGGGATAAAAGGCATTTGGCATAAAAGATCTCACATGGGTGAGAAGAGGGGGAAAAGAGATAAGATGCCTGAGTCTTGGAAGGAAAAGAAACCCGGGAAAGTCTTGAAACTCCATCAGAGCTGAAGTTGGATTATAAATGACAGGCTTTAGCACTCAAGCACACGTCTGGGTTTGAAATGGAATGTCCCCCATGGCAAAAAGGGGGGAGGGGGGGATCCATTTGGATGTCTTAAGGTTGGTTAAACGTGTTCTCCATAACTTCTCCCAGTGGTCTTTAATGATCCCCAGAATCTCTCAGGGATGTCTTGACAGGACAGTGTCTGCTTCTCGGTTTTCTCTAGGATCCACTCTTTGCACTGATAGTCACCCAAGTTAACGGTGCGCCGTACAATAGAGGTAAATCTAATATAGATAAACGATAAGAATAAATATAGATCGTTAAAAGCTCTGCATATCTGCATTGGTTGGGAGATTGGAGTTACCATTTCTTGGTTTTGAGATACCGTTCTCATTAAACGGCCACCCAGATCGATTTTTTTTTTTTAGCCGATGCGCGGATTTCTACCCTGTAAACGAGCGCGTAATTGGGTCGGCCGCCCGCTCTTTCCCCCGACGAGGGACGTTTACCGACTCCATTACCGTCTCCATTATGAACCAAGCTTTAATGCGCCAACACATTGGGAGAGACTGGGCCCCCAATTATGACAATTTTCATCCTAAGAGAAAATGATATATAACCTGGCCTTTAATCTCTGGTGGCTTCGAACTTTAAAAGGTATTACATGGTTTTGATGTCGGGAGAACTGTGATGGATGGGCTTTCCCTCCTGGCCCTGAAGCCCGGGCTCATTTAGGAAAAGAGTTGAGCTTCCCCTTTTAATGTGCGACCATATTTAAGGTTCAGGGCGTTAGAATATTCACCTACCTGTCTTTTTTCCTCTTGCACCTGAGAAAATCCCGGGCTTCTGTCTCCATTGAGCATCAACGTGAGAATGTAACCCACGCTCCTTATGGAGAGGCTCTGGTCAACAACCGGCACGGCATGGGATCCTTTCCCTCTTTTCATTGGAAGGCCTTTGCTGAGCCTTGTCCTGGGGAGGCACGCGTAGTCCAGTCTGTGCAACGCTTCAGCCTTCCTGATCTTCCCCACTTCCTTCCAAATCATTAATTACCGAATAACCTGACCTTGTCATCATTCGGACGGCTTAATAGATGCCAGTTGATGTAATTAAGCAATTAAGGGTTTTGGAATGAAACAAAACTGAGAACTCTCCGGCTCTCCGCTAGCGGAGTTCCCTAAAGCTGAGGGCTTATCCCCCCCACCCCACCCGCACGACGGCTCTGCTGCGAGAGACGCTTGGTAATTTCCCCTCTAATCACTGTCGTTGTTTTATTTCCTCCGCAGGAATTTACGGCCGCCCGTCAGAATGGCATCCTCGGGCGCACATGCCCCCCGGGGCTACTGAGTCAGCCCTGGAGACTGGATGGCATGGGACTCAAAGCGCTGTCTGTGGGGCTGGCCGTGATCGCCGCCCTGGTGGCCTTTGCCGTGGAGAGGCTCCAGTGATGCAGTGACGCACAAACGGGCCTACCGAGACTCGAGGAGCAACAACAGCACCAACATCCCTGTGTGACCCTAGAGCTAAAAATTGATCTGGAAGCCCTGATTTCCGATATTTATTTGATATTGTTTTTAACTAAAAAGAAGTCGAAACTATGGGTATTATATTTTTGTAATGAATTTGCATTACAATAACCCTACCTTTTATCAATTTCAGCCCAGATTTTGTACGTCAAGAATGTCTTTTTCCCCCCAAATGTACTTGTGTTTCAGGCTAAGCCTTTTAGGCCCTCTCCAATGACAGGAACTGATATTGTATTCTGTTCGTTTTTAACGTGGGCAGTGTTTTGTTTTGTCGAATCCAGGCGTCTCGTTGTCAGGCCTGGAAAGCAACTGGGTTTTTTTTTTTTTCTTTTCTCCCTTTTTCCTAGCTTAAATAAACCTCAATAAACCAGACATGATGCAAGCCTCACTGCCTCCTGGGTAATGTTTTCTGTGGGACACTGCTTGGGCACGGATGGGAAACTGGGTGGCCTGCTTTCCGCTTCAGTCCGCCCGTAGCTGTGTGCGCCACGCCTGAGCGCTTTTGCAGTGGGGTTAATGAATATATTCCAGGTTACGAGTTTGCCTTCTCAAAAGCTGAAAACCGCCACAGCGCCAGCTCTACTAACCGTGTTGATGGGCAGGTCTGTTTAAGTTTCCTGCGGGATTCCTTCACATATTACAGACCAAACCCCTTTGACACGGAAAAGCAAGGGGATCAAATTGAGTGGGAAAGGCGTCACCAGACGTAAGGGTTTCTGGGGGGCGAGTATTGCGCACGAGACATCTTTGCGGTTTGGAACGGGGCAGCCGAGGACGGAGTGGCGGATCTCTGACGCGGGGTCCCGGTGGGTACAGGTGCCGTTTCTGGTGGCAGCTCGGCGGGTAGACGCGCAGCGAATCACGAGCTGTCCCTCGGGGAGTGGCACAAGCGACCACATGTTCAGGAGTCAGGAGAGACTGTTGTTAGCACGGCGGAGGGTAGAAACAACCCAGCAACAGAAAACAATGCAGTCTCACTCAAATTACCAAGAGGGTGGTGCTTTGGTATATTCCCCAGTAGGTTTTTATCATTTATTTATTCATTTTTATCTAATCACACCTTTTGGTCTAGGAATTTGTGTAGGGTTTCCATGAATTCATGACTTAATTTGTCCGTCTGCCTGGTTATACAGGTTCTTCACTGCGCTCTGTTCAAAAAGCCCAGGATGAGTTTTTGAAGGCTGCGCTCTTATCTACATTTAAGACTCCGATACTGTCATGCTTGTCTGGCCTGTATGAGAGGGGCGGCATGAATCCATAGCGGCGCGCCAAGTCCCAGTGGCGTGAGAGTTATGTTAAATCCTTCTTTCAAGAGGGCTTGCGCAGGATAGGAGACCAAGGGATGCTGTCATTTACCCTACTTTTAATAGGTGGGGATTTTCTTTTTAAATTGGTCTGGTGGAGAAGGAGTTGTGATATCAGTTTTTCTCAGGGAGAGATTTTAATATACAGTAGGTAGAGTTGCAGCCTGGACCCCTAACTGGAGTGTTTTGACCTCAGTCTGGCACTGGTCCTTCTCTGGAGCGGTCAGGCACGGTTTATTAGGTACAGCAGGATTTTAGAGGTAAAAAAACTGTCGGGTCAATATGGGGGAAAATGTGAGAATTATTTCCTGAGCGCTTGTTGGGGAGCGATCGGGTGTATAAACTGGGGAAAGATGGTAACGCATGGATTGAGATATTCATCAGGCAGCGAGCTCCGCGCTGTTTATTGAGTTTATGTGAAATTGTTTATATCTTTAGTATACTGTGGGGAAATTAGGGCAGGATTACACTAAAATAAGGGGGTGTAGGGAAAGAAAAGCCCTCCTCTGGTCAAGTTTAGTTAGAGTTTAGTTTCAGTTTAGAGAAATGACGGACACGAAGATATTGTAATGGAGCACTATCCACCCATCAGAATATTGACTGGCCATTATTAGTCGTTAATTTTGAGACCTTTCATTCTGGTCGATGACACTGTTCACGAGCCTAAAACTGAAAAACAGAAGATGTGGTTTCATAGGCCAACCTTCCAGCAGGACAGGTTTACCGAGCCAGCTTTTTTTACTCGAACAAGTTCCACAGAATGCGTTTACAACGCACAGACATGAGTCACACTCACTGAGCGCGCTCGAAACCGCCGTGGCGGGCAACGTTCGTTGATCTCTTCCTGTAGTGCTGTGGTTTTAGGACACTTGGTGGTTACACTGGTGTAACCGGTGCTTGGCGCGTACGCAGGACATTTTATTTTTTATGTATGACGGCGCATTGCAGCGGAGGTCATGTCAAATTATTTTAAACAAACATGCTTTTTTTTGACAATGTGACAGCTCTGAATTCTGCCCGGAGTCCATTCCACTTTCCTTTTTTTGATACTCCTTTAATTGACAGGTGGCGGATTATGTGGCGTCTTGGGACTGGAATGGGTGGGTAGGCCTGATTGGCGGAATGATGTCTGTCTGTGAGCGAACATCAAACCACCCCGAGGGGGGTGTTCTCCGCCGAGGGGGAATTGTCAGGCATCGACAGGACAGAAAGCGGGAGTCCGCACCTCTTTGTCCTGGCGACGTCTGACACGGCAAAGGGGAGCGCATTCACAAAGGCCTGGTCCTGCCATGCAAAACCTGCCCACTGTACTGATTACCACAGGTGTAGAAAACCGATTGCCTTAAATGCCGTTTTGTTAAAAGCCTGTCTCGCTAGCTTTGTTATTTGCGTGCCTGAGGGTTCTATAGTTCATAAACACAGAGTGTCTGAGTTTGTGTGCAGCTAAGCATTTGCATTGCGGCTGTCTGCGCTTCTCTTTGTTACGTAAAAAATAAAAAGTGCCACGCTTGATTTAGCAGTTTGTTGTGTGTGTGTGTGTGGTTTTGCATAGTAAATTGAAAATAGGCGTTTATGACATCGCTGTGGCGGTGACACTACGGCTGGTCATGGATACAGTGTCGCTACGTGACCCGAGCCCGTAATGCACTTGTGATGCACGCATGTCTTCATGCGTCTGATTCCTCCTGCGTTTGAGCTTCCCCTGTTCCAACATCCAAGGCTTTGGAGCCATAATCTTACTCCGGTACTTTTCCTTGGGTGGCTGCATCCTAGCAGAAAAGAGTAATTTCTTTGGGGTGTGGGGGGTGAGGGGGGTGGATTAATATGCGTATTTTACCCCTCCAAGATGAGTGCATTAACCTGTTCTGGTTTTACTTTTAAACGGTGTTCCTGCAACAATCTGGATGAAAAAATAAAAAGACACTTTGTGTCAATCCACAATTCTGAGACCATGGTTTATTTTTGTTTTTTTTCTCACTTGGCATTGAATTTATGACTGACGTCCGATTAGCTCTGTAAGGGGTGTCTTACCTTGGTATCGATCAAGATGGAATCAATAAGCACGTCATTGTTCTTAAGCTTGAGCAACCCCCCCACGCTATAACATAGAAAGAACGCCTGGTACAGAAAGTGGAAAGTGAGCACTGTGTGATGTGATGTGTGATGCCTTCAGGAATAAAGCACCACTACTGAAAAAGCTGTCAGTCGCCAGTCGGAATGTGTCCCTGAGCGTGACAGAAGTACTGTCACTTGGGCTGCAATCCGTCTGCGCGCAAATTATTTGAGTATAAGGCCACGGACTCCAAACTTTAATGTCAATTAAACATTTTGACATAAGGCGATCGTAAAATCTTTAACCTAGGAAGAATCAATTTGGTTGCGTTACTCTCAGTCTGAGCCTGTCGATGAGGGGAAATTAGTCCCAGAAAAAAAATTTAAATAATAAATGTCGCCCAGAGACATTGAATTTCAGTTCCAACCCAGCTAATTTGTTTGGCTGGTTCTCGTTTTGTAAGCTCTGGTCTGTAAAGTGAAGGGATAGATGTGTCATTTAATCAAGGCCGCTGTCTTTGAAGTCCCTCGATCCATTATGTGTGCGTCTCCCTCGCTCGCTTATGTGTGCCTGGCGACAGGATGTGGGAGGAACAGGATGGCTTTCAGAAGGTCTCCTATTGCCTTCACTTTAGTTCCAGCACGAGAATGTACTCTCACAGGCTCCAAGCTAGCTGAATTATGGACCTTTTGCATTTTAGGGAGAGTGAAGCGCGGTTTCTCCTTTTGTTTCCTGTACTCCTGTATAAAATTGTGAACGGCCGCATTAAAACCACTGTGAAATTTCTCATGAATAGCGTGCTTGTCTGTATACTTTGAGAATTACTGGCACCCTGTGTAAATATGTAAACAAAGACTGTGAAAAAGATGTCAGCTGGATCTTGCACTCAAAATATGAACCTTACCTTCAATTGAGTGAAAATTGTTCAAAGTAAAAAACACATTTTTATCAAGGAAGTTGTTTTTCTCAAAAAAACATTTTTTGCAATTATTTGCACCCCTGCGTTTAGTACTTTGTGCCAATAGTTCTTGAGGGCACAGTATGTGCTTTAGGTATGACTAGAGGATTTCCAGATCTTTCAGCAGAGTAACAAGCAGTGTGGGTTCTCAAGCCATCGCTCAGGAAAGCAGGCCTTCAGCGTGGCTTAGTGACTGGTGCCAGAGATTACTGACCAGAAGATCACACCTGCGTGTTCCAGTGTAGCAGACCAGCCCCCCCACCCCACCCTGAACGGTGCGTGGGCTGTCTGAATAGTGGGGCAGCACAGGGTGGACTGTGAACGGTGTTTCTCAGGTGAGCGGGTGAATAGGACTTGGCCGGGAAGTTTCAGGGTCCGGTCCAAATGGGGGAGGCTTGCTGTGGCACCCTCGACGAATCTAAATTGCCAGCTGAATGAAGAATTAAAAGGCTGGGTAAAGGGACCTGCTAAGGGGAGATACCGCCATCCTCCGTCTGGACGGAATCATCTGAACGCGGCCCACCAGAGCTGGGGGGTGCAGGGCAGGCTAAAGGCTAGTACATAAACAGTGGAGGGTGTCCTGTAAACATTCTCCCCCCACGACCTCCAACGTAAGCAGCTGGATGTCTCACTGCTCTAACCGTCGCAAAGGATTATTGATGTTGCTCGTAAAACCGTAGCAGTGTTACAGGGAAAAATATTTATAAGGGTAATAATAAATACAACTGACCGTGCTTTTCTCAGGAAGCGTATTGACATCAGTGTTTTTCGAGCTCGCTGCGTTAAATCCTCTCTGCTGAAAATCCTCGGCCTGAGCCCCGGCACTAGTGCTGACAGTGCTTTCTTACCCAGAGTGCACCTGTCCAGGGGACCCCCTTATTAAAAGCCATCATGGTGCAGTTCCAGTCCGCATCTATCTTCTGGAACTCCCCGCCTCCCCTAACATGCTGTGTCAGTCATCTGTCCCTGCCAATTACCAGGCTCCGCAGGGGATATACCTGTGCCCGGCCTGTGGTGGGGCTAGGGCCCCCCCTTTCTGGTTGTGGCCCACCGATAATTGAGAGAGCTGCGCTTCAGCACTCCGGGATGCGCCGCGCCCCCCCCCCCCCCCCCGGCGGGGCCCCCCCCCCCCCCCCGAGGGGGGGGGGGCAACAAGGTGTTCCTCTCCGTCGGGTTCCTGCCGTCAGACGTCGGCTGGGTGTCTCGCGCGCACCCCTGTCCCCTTCTCGGGGGAATTGGGGACGAATGCGACATAAACACAATTGTCATCTTCAGGGGGCCTCTGAGGAGCTCCTGGTGACAGCCCGGAATGAGTTATGATTTCACATCATCGTCACTAATTAGCTACAGCTCAACTTTTGCCTCTGAAATTATTTTAGCTGTGTGTGCTGGAGCACGGCGACAGTTTGCCGAGCAGGAAGCTTAAACGTTAAAATGCAATTAAAGTTATTTATGTAGCCATCTCAAAGTGAAAGGAGGGGGAACACGTAACGAATACAAAGGGGGGAGGAAAAAAAACAACTTAAATGTAACCAGAAGCGATTTTTATTTTATTTTGTCATGTGGGTTGCCCCTGCTCTTTCTAACTGTCTCTTGACAGCTATAGTTAATTTAGTGTCAACTCTTAGGCTTGCATCTCACACACACAGAGCTGAACTGATCCAGGAACAGAAGCCGCCGAGGCGGAGAAAAAATCTGATATGGCAGCCTTGACACAGAGTTTTACAATGACGGTTACCCACAATTCCTTGGCTCTTCCTCGAGAAGCAATTACAATTTCACAGGTTGAAATTAAAATCCCCTGTGGTATGTGATAGAGTAACATGGACTGTCAAAGTGATTTCAAGCTGTTTATCTCCCACTGTGTTAAGAATAAAAACAGAATCTTAAAGAAAAATTTTAATTTCCTTTTAAACGTATACGTTCAATGTTATTGGATGATAGGATGTCATTTTTTTAGGTAGGAGTAGTAAACCGTTTTAGGTCGCTGTGGTTTCTAGGCAGTATACAAAAAGCCTAATGGAGCATTTTCTCCTGAGGGATAAAAATACCTTGTAGCTCTTTTATCACCTTTTATTCTTCCAGTCCTGTTCGGTTCTAAATGCGGCACACTGAAGATTCTCCACTGTCATCGTTGTGGAAAGACTTAAAATGTTATTTATTTTTAAAAAGAGGCAAATGTCACATAGCTACCTGTCATTTGTGTAAGTGCAGGTTACTTTTAAAACGGTTATGTGGAATATAACTGATTTTCCCCTCTACCTTCCCTGACTGTTTGCTTCCTCCTGCCTGTGAAAATGATCCTATCACAAAGCTGCTTAGTCCTGTTCTTATTGGCCGAGGTGTAACCGTCACATGTGCCCTCGGTGACAATAGGTGGCTTTGATTCGCTTCTGAGGGCTTCAACGGACGTTGCGCTCTGGCTGTGGCTGGTTCTGTAAAGAGAAAACTCATTGTTTCAGAAACATTTTGGCTCACAAAAAGGTACCTCAATTTGAGCCCGTAACTCTGAACAGGGTCAGCGAGGAACAAAACAGAGGGCCCCTCTTAGCCAGGCTTAAGCTTATTATAGGCTATTTCTTCATTTTGTGGAAACTGGGGGGTGGGGGGGGGGTCTGACCGTTTAAGATGCCGTGGAGTAAATTTTGTGAAAAGCCAGAAACAGCAGGAGACCGGTCTGCCAACTGAAAACGATGCCAGGCCTCCTGCACCAAACTGACAGCTTTGTGTTAAATATTTGCCTTGTGGCCGCTCCACTTCCATTCAAACGGGGCTTAGGCTGGAGGGGACTGTTTCCATTGGCTACTGGGCCACGTCACACCCCGAGTCTCCTAACAGTCAGAACTTTGCTTCGGATAGAAGGCCCGTGTCCAGAGGCGCTTTGGCCCTGTAGACCCAAATGAGGGAGAAATGTCTGCCATTCCTCACTGAGTGTCAGACACAGCCACCATCTTTTCTGTGTCTGTAAGTCCTAATACAATGCCTTGGAAAAATTCCTTTTAATTTTTTCTGAAATAGTCTGAATATGTTAGCCTTTTTTAACTTTTATTGAATTGGGTGTAAAAGATTAGACCGGCTATTAAGGTTTAGCCATCTAATTCAATTTATACATGGGTAAAAATTACTCATACATGCTTACTGATTACATATTGACTACATTACACACTTGAATTAACTCACTTTGAATTCATAACGGCACCATAATGTAATTAATAATATGTTTTTTTTCTTCACATTCAGATGAAAATCCTTTCACTAGCTACCTTGACTGGAAACCCTGTGGTCAATGTAATAATATTCCTCACTCTGCCACTCTTGGACTGGGTTTACAGCCCTCTTTACTGTGAAAGTAGACATGATGAGCACTATTTCAGTTCTCAAGGTTTTTTTTTTTATTCATGGTGACTTCATGGACGAGTCTTGAAGCTATGTTTGCCCTCATGCGAAGAGGTTGCGTCTTGCTACCTGATTCTTCTACATCACAGCCGGAGATCTGGGGAAAGGAAAGCACAGGGGACAATTCTATAAGATGAAAGGAATTGCATCAATCAGATCTTGGTCTTGACAAGTTCAACTTCTGCTTCTCTATTCTCCAGCCCCCCCCCTTTCTTTTTTTTCTCTTCCTCCTAGAAAATGTTCTGGCTGTTATGCGTGTCTCTACCGATGACTCTTTGACTTTCATCCAGAAGTATTTCAAACTAAATCATTGTGCGGATCGTATTAAAATTTATCCAGATACCACTACAAAGGCCAAATGCAGCTCCTTGCATGTTTGGGACGCCGCTAATATAAACACAGGAAGGAAAGTGCAGACTGCTCACGATTGGAAGATCCCATGGAAGGGTTCTCGTGAGGAGAGGGTAGCTTGTTTTCATGCTAGACTGCTTCGGCGGTTTTAAAAAGAAAAGTGAGGTGAGGTTCAAACTGCTCTGGGCTGCACCCAATCTGAGACGTTTAAATGCCCAACAAGTAACAAGTAGGTGTCCTCTGTAAGGAACCGTCCCATTTACCGGTCGGACGAAATGGCAACGTGGTGCAAAGACCAACTCCATGATGGCGGGGGGAAGACAGAGACACAGCTCGAATTACAAACACAGCTTACAAACACAGTTTTTACAACCTGACACGTTAAACGGACAATAGAGCCTAAGCCTGTGGGGAGGTGTCACTTCCTCTTTCATCCTACAATTTCAGCAGTTAAACCCAGGCACCCACTATTCGCATGGAAACGGAGGAAGTCCTCCTCTAACCACTGCCCTCCCCCATCTACATTACTAACTGAAAATATTTACAAAACTTCTGTAAAAACAATGAAGACATGCAATTGGTTTAAATTTCCGCAGTACTGAAACAGCACAGCTTATTCAGTTTCACTGAAGAGCTAGTCCATTGCTTTAGAGTGACTTGTGAGATTATTAGGAAACTCCTCTTTCTCTCCTTCCCCTTGTTTACTTAGTTTGTAAGCACACACATTGCATTTTCAGAACGATCACAACTGATCCGTTGGCACGATGACGTTGCTGCGGTCAATCTCATCGGTGCCGACCTTAAACTCATACAGCGAAGGACGGTGTGCATACAAACGCTCGCTAGGTAAACTGTTCCCACGGCTGCACTTGCCAGCCAGCGAGGCGCTGAAAATGTGTCCAGCTGGACGTCCGGGATGCGCGGTGTGGGTGACGTGGCGTCTGACGCCGACCCTGCGCCCCCCAGTTCTGTCGAGTTCCGACGGCCGGTGGCTAACTAATTCTAATTGCCGCTTTCCATGTTGCCGAAAGCCGCGTCTCTAAGCGTGGGGATAATCTCCCTCAACCCTTTCGCTTCTCTCCCCCTTCCTCCCTCCGCGGCGGCTGTCTCCAGCCTCTGACATTTTTAATCAGGTTAGTCATGGGCAGGATGCAGCCCTCCGTTTGATTTTTGGCCTGGACGTGCTCCGTGAGACTTGACGGACACAGTCGGGCCCGGGGCTGGTTTCACCCAGGAATCAAAAATCCTCCAGTCTATTGCCACTCATCTCCGGTAATGAGACAGAGTCTGTCAGGGGTCTGCGTTTATCAGCGAGGAGTTAGGCCCCCCGCTGTGAGTCCAGGAATGCAATCTGTCAGGGCTCCGGATTGTGTGGCACGTGGACCTGGACTCCGCCGGCTGCGCCAGGCAGCAGAATTGTAATGAGGGGGGATAGGAAGATGAGAAACCGCTCTTAAGGACAATTATAAATGATGGCTTAAAAACGACCAAGTCAAACATTTATTTTGCAAGTAGATACAGGGCCCAGACTGTAAATTATGAGTCTTTGGTTGTTTACTCTTCAACAATGTCCTAATGAAATCTGATCCGATGTTTACATTGGCAAAATTCTGTCGAAAACTCAGTGGTTTGGGTCTGCCCTATAGGGTTGGTTTTGTAACGGAGAATCCACAACGGCCGGATCACTGTTGCGGCCTTCCGGGACAGATCGATTAAAAATCTGCTTTTCTGCTTACCTGCGTTTGGACTGAGTTGCTTGTCAAGATGGGTTGTGATTTGTGTTGGATTTGGTTTGATTGAAAGGATCGGGTTTCAGAGCGAGTACACCCGCGAAGATGCCCCACACCTCACATCTGCTGTTTCACAAGTGCTGAAAAAGGAAAGGACAAAGCGAGCGTGTTTATTGACATGCAATGCAACCATTAACTTTTCTCACCATTCATAAAGTTCTGATGTTGATGTGCAGCATGCACGCACGCGCGCACACACACACACACACACTGATTAAGGTGTTCTTCTCCTGTAGAGTCACCAGGGAAACATTTCACTGATACATCCTAGCCGAACCCCTAACCAACTCCTACCCTTCCCATTTCATGGTTTTCATCAATAAGATAACGCGACCCTGGTCAGCGAAGCGTTCCCGGAGGAGAGCGGCTGGGCCTTGCTGTTGACAGAAGTCGCCCTGCCCTCCCTGCCCGCCTCTTACTCCAGCTGTCACAAACCACACGGTTTCCTTATCCAGTGCCTTGGCCCCCACAGGCTCTTGGTAATGAAAGCACTGGGGAAGGCCCAACGATGTCATCCATCATGGTTTGTGGTCAGGGATGGTGTGTTCTCCAATCTGGCCTCGGGTCTGCTGTGCACTCAGGTTGATAGACAATCCACACAATTGGGGGGGGGTGTGACACACCATGTGCCACTCCTCCCGACCGCAGCCCGAAACAAAACCGGGAAGTGGGTGTTCAGGTACCACAACGTCTCATCCCTCTGCCAGAGTCCCAAAAGCTCCGGGGGTGGGACGCAGGCGACCTCGTCCCTGCTTTTGTCACGCGCGCGCACACACTCTGGGGTGGTCTTTATCCCGCCGAGTCGCGCTCCCATTGACACATACGAGGGGATGGCCCGCCGACCGTCCCTGACAGATGTGTCTTTATGTGGAGGAGAGAGACTTAAGCCCTGAGAATCCACCCTCTGATGCCACCCCCGGGGTAGAGAGCGTGAATCATTTCCTCCTGGAGACTGATTGATTTTAGATGCTGTTTGGTTGCTCGCTTCTCCAACTCCCCGCCTTGCCTAAATTCATCATCCAAATTGAGGGATGTAATCGCCCTCGGTACAATATGGCTTCAAATTACCACCTTGCGGGAGGGATGGTGACGGGACAGGGGACCGGAGGCCTGGGCTGCAGACGGGCCAGAGATGTGGCTCCCTCTCTAATTAAAGCGGAGGCCTGGCGGAAGGCATTGAATCAGTGGGTCCTCCTGCTTCCCGCGGTCATCCCTCCGCCTCTCTGCCTTTCCCTCCCTCCACACACTGCAGAGAGCGCGAAGCATTGCATTCTTATTGCATCAGTTCTCAATAACAAGATCGGGCCATGTTGGCCGCGGACGGCCTAATGGGGTTTGCACGCTGTCAGGGAAGATGTAAATGCCTTTTCTCTTTGACATCATAAATACTTGTCCCTCGCTCGGCACTACCATAGCATTACCATGTTATCGGGGGGGGGGGGGGGGGGGGGGCGGGGGGGGGGGTGGGGGGGGGGGGGGGGGGGTGGGGGGGGGGGGGGGGGGGGGGGGGGGGGGGGGGGGGGGGGGGGG
>JAOYSI010000008.1:1637020-1680768 GCA_025775065.1 Hiodon alosoides
CCCCACACTTTGTCCCTACCTTTTCATTTAGCCCAGGGTAGCTAGCTGTCAAAGTTGCTCTTTTGTTTCATATTTTTGAATTTAACAAGAGCAGGCCGAATAAGCGGATCTAAAGATAATAACTGCCATACTGCTTGTCTGGTTGTCACACGGGCGTGGAACATGCTTGATCCATCGTGAAAAATAATGAATTTAGCATTTTCTGTTTCTCGAATTGCGCCGTCCTTGAAGTCCTCTACAGGAATGCCTGCTAGGTTCTGCATCAAATGTGCTGATCGGACTCTCGCTCAGTCGTTAAGCCCTTATCCCGGCTCTCTCTGGCGTGTGTCAGGTGTAAACATACCCCCTCAGCGCTATAATTGGTGAAGCATCAACTCATTTTACCGGGGAAAATGTCACTCCTACTCTTAAGGGTTTCACACAAAGTAATAAGAGAGATCGCGCCAACACACAGAGTGTAAAATTATTATTTTTTTCTCTACCCATTACATATCTTTTTGCAGCCCTTACAGTACTTTCTGCCAAACATTTCGATTTATCTTGTGTGACCGTCATCCAATCTTGACAAATCTAAAATAGTTTAAAAATACATTATACTTGTATATTTCCATAGCATTCTTGAAATTAGGTGTATTGTAAGTTCCTCACAGATTTTATAATTTTATTTATAAAAAACAAAAACAAAAAATGTCACTGTATTGAACATAAGAGTACAAGTAACCTACCTCTTGAATAGGTACGGTTCATACTGAATGTTATACTCCCCTTCTGTAATTCTAATTCTGCAACATTCTGGAGCATTCTGCAGCGCTCTGGAGCGCTCTGGAGCATTCTGCAGCGCTCTGGAGCATTCTGCAACATTCTGGAGCATTCTGCAGCGCTCTGGAGCATTCTGCAGCACTCAGGTTGTTCTTTTAATGATCTCTTTTTTCTCCGTTCACACTCAGATCGGTTCGGCGACATTGGGACGGCTGAGAATCACAACTTCGCCCCGCTGAACGCACCCGGCAACAAAGCGGGCCCATATGGACCTGGAGAGATACCATTCCCAGTTGGCTTGAAACCACGGTGATTGATCAAGACGGGCTCCCGGACGTGCCGCGCCAGCCCTGTTTTCTAATTAAATGAGTGGGCAGAGGTCACACTGGGGCGATTAACATTCTGTCGCCATATCCGTTCAACCGAGGGCGAAGAGGAGGAGGAGGACCACTCAGGTCAGACCACAATTCCTTGCTCTACTTGATGCTCCCTGTGAGCAGTCCAAGAATAAATAAGTAAACCAAGAATATAGTTTATTGCTAGGTATAAAAAGCCCTTTGATCATGTTTGACTGTACGTGGCTTGGACAACCCACAACAAAATTAACACCAAATGTGTCAATCTGTCTGCCATTGCCATCTTGTTTCAACTTGCAGTCCAGAGTAATGACATTGCATCGTGACACGAACGGTTTCCCTTCCTTTAGACTTTTTTTCTGATTCAGATCAATTTTCCTTTTAACTACCTCGTTGGATGACTAGTTCCAGTTTTATCAAACTGATAACTATATGCCATAAATTTTTCCATTAAATTTATTTTATTGATTATGGAACCCGTTTACTTGGTTAGTGAACAAAAACGCATTCATACAAACTTGGTCACAGCTCTTGCTAGCTGTTCCATTGATGGTCTGAACAGAGTGATTTCTAAGCTACGGAAATAGTCAAGATAAAAGCAGAGAGGAACAGCTTCATCTGTAGGTCCCTTGATTTAATAGTCCTTAAAAAGGGTTTAACGTAACATGCCATTAAATCGGGGAACTTTCAAGGTCCAGTTCATCAGCCCTTGCACAAAATTCCATCTGCACATTTAATAAATGCTCACATCACCTTCACTAGAAACTCAGACAGGATTTAATAATTTATTTAAATTAATTACTTAATAATTCAAGTGCGGTTCAAGTCATGAACCACTGAACAAAGGACTGTCTGGCCCAGCTTAGCTTTGGCTTCATTGATTATTTCAAACAACAGCTTCGGAGCTTAGCTATTGAGAAACTGGTGTCCCAGAAGCCACTGGGGTAGAGAGTGCATTTAATTATCCGGTAGCGACAGGCTCATTCATGCTTTAACACATTTCAATTTCCTGCAAAAATAAACCTCATAACCTTCTGCCATCAAACCTGAAAACTTGTGCAACACTTCTCAGTGCTAATGTATGCATGCTGGATTGAGGAGGCAAGGATTCAGAAATTTTCCGTTTTAAAAAAGTGCTGAGTGCCACGGCAGACTTTTTTCGAACACCTCCTATGCCGTGAAGTTTGCCATGTGATTATGAATTTGTTTAATTTGGTGCCTCCACACGATACCCATGTGGCTTACCAAAGCCTTCTACTGAGAGCGTGATACTGGGCGACGGTTTCTCGTGGGTTCTGTGATCAGATCACTGATACACAATGTCTGCATCCTGCCAGACCCGTCTCAGATCAATGTCATTCAGTGAAGGGTCTTAACAGTCGACCTACATAACTTGCATCAACCCTCTGCTGCTAAACAATTTGTATATCTCAGTTTCTTTCCTTTTATTAGATACTCAAGCTCCTTCAAATACATTTTTCATATTTATTTTCAAAATGAAACAAATATTTCACCTGTCCAGCACCATGGTTACTTTATTATGATTTTTCAGAAACGCTACTCCTGGAATCCTTGAAGTGCAGGTGTTCAAACACCCCTAGTTAGGGCTTTTAAAATCAAAGTTTGAAGAACATAGTGCCGTCTATGGGCAACTTTATGTGCTAAAGGGCGGCTGCTCGATGGATCCATCCAAGGGCAGCTGCTCCTCGGATAAGATAAGTAATGTTCTATACACCCCTTTAAACCAGTTTTTACGTAAGGGGAAATCTTTATTTAACAAAAAAATAAAAATAAATAAATACTATAATGTACCTGGGAATATATAACAATGTAACTGGACAAGTTAGGCAATAAAAATTATGATTAATATTCATCCACTTCTATTTAGTATGGCAATATGAAAAAAAGGGTTTTATCAGAGCTCCCAGTCTGGGCTCCTGGTGGATCACCGTGTCTGGTTTACAGTACATCTTTAATAAATGCGAAATGGTAGAAACCCTATTTGCGGTTACTTCTTTGTTGGTCAGCTCTAAAGCTGAAGTACAGTATTTCTGTCGGAAAAGAATCTAAGTGGGCCTTAAAACAGTATGACAGACTGCGCAACATACATACAAGCTCCTTTTCAGAGCATACATTGGGGTATGCTCCGTCAGAAATCACCAGATGTAAATCTATCAAATTATTCCATATAGATGATGCCCCTTGTCCAATCTATCATGGATCTGACAGTTAAGGGAGGGGTTCACACACGCTGAAGAAACGTGCATTTCCTCCAGATGTGCTCAAAAACAGGACTGAATGCATACCTGCTCTCATTTATAAAATACTATATCACTGTTGTGTATCCCCTTATCACCTCAGTCCTCTTAGATGTTCAGCATTCAGCATTTCAACAAACTCTACAAGTTTTTTGCACATCATAACATTTTTACTTGCAGATATAGGTGTTGTTGTTAAGGGATTTCCTGGTGGAGACGTTTGACATTAAAAGAAAAAGAAAAAAAAAGGTCTATACATGAAACCTTCGATTAAACTGACAACTCAACTGTAGATACTTGTTTTTACTCAAGTTTTTAAGTAGTTAAATGAGCACTAAAACTATTTAAAATGACAAAATATGAGCTCAGCCTATTGGCCAAGCATAAAAGCAATTATGCCCAAATAGTTATTAGACAATAGGTAATGATTAATTTTACTGAAAAGGTATTTACAACCACACTAGCTGCACTCGGTATAAGGTAACATGGCAAGTTCTCCAATAGCCTAAAATATCGGGAAGTATTGTTTTCCAACACTAATTATTACTTGAATTAGATTTAGTTAATAATATATGCCCATCCAGTTCACTGAATACATTAAACGATCCCTGTAAACGCACTGCACAATACATTTTGGTATGCCAAGTATTCAATATAAATCAATTGAAAACAAAACTTTTGTCAAAAAAATTTAAGGCGAATGGTGTAAATGGCGGCTAGTTATTCAGTCGATCTCGGCCGATTGATATACAGCTCTTATTTTATATTTAAAATAAAAAAAAACTGATACAATACCCCTTTAAACGCATGTGACACTACATTGCGAAATTTACCTGAAACAAAAATTCTGTCATTCCAAAACAAACGTATTCAACACCTGCTGTGTCTTGAACTGGCACGCGACACACACACCCCAGACCCTACCAACTCACGCGTGGCAATTGCGCCTCGCGCCAGCACAAACCGACCAGGGGAAAATTCGGAATCGACTAACAACTCTTCGCTCAACAAACGTTCGTCTAATCTTTTATGCCATCCAAATGTGGAGAAAATTCATAATGAGCGACGTTTTTTTTTTTCCACGAACCTGCGACCCTCGCCCCATTCATTCAACGAACATACATACAAACGTCGTTGCCTTCACAGATACACCTTTCAATTTTAACGACTAAAGTGTTAAAGATTTTCAAAAATACTTTGAATGGTCATTTCTGAGCAGTTCATTAAATAGTAGCAATAACTTCGTTTTCGGCATTATATGTGAGACCATAACGTACATTGTTTTTTTCTTCTTCTTCCTATTCGTCGGACGATAAGAAACAATAGTGGACTTCGCTTGTCAGGGCACGTTCCATCTGCTCGAGGTTTAACTGAAAAAACCTCAAACCACAGGTGTTTCTCTTATCTAAGAGAATCTCATTTTGGACATTATTCGAGGGACTTTTATTTTATTTATGTGTTTAGTTACCTTAATCGATCTTATCGTCGACAACGTTTTTTTTTCCTTTAATGATTTCCATGAATATTTCCAATATTTATTTTCAAAATATCTAATTTACACATAAATAGTACAAAAGCGCGGTATAGCACTTTTATTTACATTCTGGTTGTTCTGAATATACGCAATAGGTGAGGGCATTATCTGCAACGATCTTATTTGAATGAAATCTGATATCTGGCCATTTTACTTGTAGGCGCCACTGTACAGCACCTGTGCATATGGTTGGCATTTGCCGTTGTTTACTGAGGTATTTTATGTGGAGTTATTGTTTTCCAAGCTTACTCCGCGTTAGAATTCAATTTGGGGTTAGTGGTCACTGAAAATTGAACGAATTAAAATTAACTCTTTCAATTGGTCATTATCCGATTTATATGAATGGTGACGGTGGGCAATCTTAGTATATGTGGGCACAAACTCAGTAAAACGATTTCTGCAATTTTCGGACTTGAACGTCTGAGTTACATTATGTAATTCCCTGCCCGATCCGTCCTCCGTTGCCCACTGAAAACAACACCTAAACCGTGTCCGTCCCTTGGCTCCATTCTGCCATCTAGTGTCATAGCGAAACAGCATAGTTCCACGAAGGTGAAGATGGCTTACGACAACCAACGTTTTCTCCAAACACTGTATATTTCCCGACACAAGTGCGCCTGTTCCTATACAAACTGGCAGACGTGATTAGTATAATATCAACTCTAACTCCCCTAACTCGCAGTAGTGCAACATACAACCACTAGACGTTTACACAATCGTTTTTTTAAAACTGTTAGTTAAATGAAATGTAGTTAAAGACTCGCCCGGGCTATCTGTTTGCTCGGAACTAAACGATCATCCTTAATGCAAATCGAGGTACAAAATGTGCAGTTAAGTCACACTGCAAATGAGAGCTTTCTCTATCAACGCCCCCCTTAACATCTCCCCGTTTTAGGTATTGCGGGGCCTGCGCGATGTGACAAAGAACCGCCTGCCATTTTACCAGCCCCGCCCTCCAAGGCATTCTGACAAGAGTGCTGCCTGTGGGGACGGTCTTTTCACAGCACTTGCAAGCAATTGAGGCGACAGTGTGAAAACGCAGCAGAGCTTTCTGTGGCTTTTAGAATCTATTTACGTGCTGGGTATATCTGTATTAAAAAAGCAGCGGTATACAACGCCCACATGTTTTGTAACTTTACCATTTTGTAGTGTGACGTAAGTATGTAAATAATCCAAATGAAGCTTTGCACACTTATCAGAAACAAGTAAAATATTTTGCTTTAGGTTGTTTTGCGAACTAACTTCATTCGGTAGAATATCGCTCAATTGACCATAAAAACCAACGTTTCCCCCACAAAATTCTTACCGGAGTTTACACATTTTTTCCCTGTAGTATAGCCCTAAACGTTGTTTTGAACGAGTGTTCTAAAACGTCACAAAACGTGGCGATAGACGGGTTTCACTACTAAAGTGCTTAACCCTAGTGTCATTTATTTATGTGCAAGACTTGTCAAATGGAAAAAAAGTACATAAGCATGTCCCTTTAAAACTAAGTTTGCGGTGTACACTGGAATGAGGTCAGATATAAAGCTCCCCATTGCACGCGCTGATTATTATTAGATTCCTTATTCAGCCAATGAACAAAGACGGGGCGTGGCTTTGGCACAAGGAAGGCTAGAGACAGTAGCGGATTGGCTATACTCTTTCGCCATTATATCTTTGGAAAGGGATAAAGCTGCATGAGGCGGAACTGTAGTCTGCTAGAATTTAGACTGCAGCTGGAAGGCGGACCGTAAAAAATATATAAATAATAATAAAAAAAGAGTTCAACAGCTTGTCTTCCCGCATGGTGCAAAAAAGGGAAGGCGATGCAGACAGAGTTCCATTACTTTAGAAACTCGAAGAGAGTCGGAGCGCGTCCAGTAGCTTTGAACACGTATTCAGCCGTACAGACAACGTAAATTTAAACTGCTACGGGGGGAAAGTTAGACCTGAAACTGATCTTTAAAGCATTTTGGCGGATTTGATATTGCGGGCAATCGCTGCAGACAGAACCGCACGGCAGAGGTAACTGAAAATGAACTTTTGTCAGCATTTAAGCCTCAGCACCGAAAAGGCCATTTAGACTTCTGTGGTTAACCCGTCACTGGTCGGCAAATCTCAGGACTGACAACTTGAACTGAAGTAGCCAGAAGTGTCGGGTGAAAACTAACTTTCATTTAGAGCGGTTAAGCATCTGAGAAGCTTAGACCCGACTTACTGAACTACTGTACAAAATACTGAACTATGGTACAGAAGACGAGCAACGTTGAGAGCTCTGAAGCGGTGTTCGCGGGGGAGTCTACCGATTCTGGAGCCATGGACCTGGACATGGCTTCTTCTCCGGCTCCAGGGTCTACAGCATCTACGGGGGACAAACTGGACCCTGGCTGGTGCAAAACCCCCAGCGGCCACATTAAAAGGCCGATGAATGCCTTCATGGTGTGGTCACAGATTGAACGGCGCAAAATCATGGAGCAGTCGCCGGATATGCATAACGCCGAAATATCCAAGAGACTGGGTAAACGTTGGAAGCTCCTTAAAGACAGCGACAAGATTCCCTTCATTCGAGAGGCGGAAAGGCTCCGGTTGAAGCACATGGCAGACTACCCAGACTACAAATACCGGCCGAGAAAGAAGGTGAAGTCGGGCAGCTCCAAGTCGAGTGAAAAGGGGGAGAAGATGAGCGGCAGTCCCAGTTCAAAGCCCTCTTTGAAAAAGAGCAGCGGCTCAAAACCGGGCAAGCCGCACAAGATACTTCTGGGCAGCCCTAAAGCTGCATTGCCGGATCAGGTATCGCATGCAGTCGCAACAGATCACCATTCGCTTTACAAATCCAAGTCGCTGTCTACAGGTAAGCAGATCTCGGAAAAGAAAACAAAGCGGGTTTACATTTTCGGGGGCAACAGCCACGCAATTAGTCCGTCTTCAGCCGCGGTCCCCGCCAGTCCTACTCTCAGCAGCTCAGCTGAATCAAGCGACCCTTTGAGCCTCTACGAGGACGCGACTGCGGGCAGCAAGGAAGGCGCGGAGTCCCCTAGCGCGTCCTCCGACCACCACAGGTATACCAGCATGCGGGCATCTTCCCCAACACCTTCAGCTTCCCATTCGTCGTCCTCTTCCCAGTCCTCGTCCTCGGATGAGGAATTCGAAGATGATTTACTGGACATAAATCCGAGCCCAAGTTTCGATAGCATGTCGCTGGGGAGTTTTAGCTCGTCGGTTTTGGACAGAGACTTGGATTTTAATTTTGAGCCGGGCTCAGGCTCACACTTCGAGTTCCCCGACTACTGTACGCCCGAGGTGAGCGAAATGATTTCTGGGGACTGGTTAGAGTCGACCATTTCCAACTTGGTGTTCACATATTGAGCGAAAAACACGAGAGGGAATATATTATTTGCTCTAAACAAAAGGGATTCCACAAAGGTGAGTCCATATCACACCTTGAAAGGGCCCTGCCTGTGAAGGAAAGGTGGAAAGCGCTGATGAATTTAGCGAATGCTTGCGTTTTATTTCAAGGATCAAGGACTGTGGGCATCGGCGGTGAAAGCTGAAGAAATTACACGTGAAAGGAGACGGGACGGTGTCGGCGCACCCCGAGTAGGAGTGACTGGGATCCTATTGAAATAAGCACTCGGTCTGAACTGGAAAACTGATTTGCACGTACACGAAGGCCGGCTTAGGCTGGCCACTTTAATCAATGTTGCTTAAAAGGGACATTTGAGAACTTTTAGTCGCCAAGTGAACTTCATTACTTAAGAGGTACAGAAACTGGCTGCCTTTAGCAGTTTTTTTAATCGTGATGGATTTTTTCAAGGTGGGTTGACCTTAAACATTTTTAGAAAGAAAAAAAGAAACGCATGTCCCACTGTCCTCTTTTACTGAGATTTCTGCAAGGCTGACGTGCAGATAAAACTAGTGTTAGGATTATTTAAATGGCTAGATGGCGCTATGTTTGATTCCTACGAAAAGGAAAAAAAAATCACCAGCTGTTTTCATTAACTTCAGGATTCAAACGCAACTCAAATTTGTGCTGAACTTTATACTCTTCAATTCAGGACCAAAATTCTTTAAAGTTCGTTTCTCAGATGTTAAGTGAAGAGAAATCTCACCGATTTTTCATCCTCGTGTTTTTCCCTTGTACATGTATTCGGATGCCATTTTTATATAGATGTATTTATACTGGCCAAACATTTTTTTTAATTATTTTTGTTCTCGTAGGTCTTGTGTATACCCGCTTCGTCTGTCTCCTTCTCCGAAGGGCTAGAGTTTTAACTTTTAATTTTTATATTTAAATGTAGACTTTTGACACTTAAAGAGAAGAAACGTTTGATTATTTTCTCAGTGTATTTTTGTACAAATATATATAAAGGGGGTGTCAATCGGTGTATATCGCTGTTTGGATTTCCTAATTTTAAGAACCAGGTGGTTGGTTATCTCACAATCAACCTCCTATACATGTTTACAGTTTCAATCTGCAGGCTTCTTAAAGACACAGTATCTCAATTTAATACCCCTGTAAACATGTGCTTCTACACCAGTACTTTGAGCAGCCATTTCTGCATTTTGTTTTAGTATCTTACCTAAGGAGATATTGTAGCTTTAAATAACCATTTCTTGACGTTTTATAATGAGAACTTCGGTTTTAACCACTGGTTGGAATATATATATTCACAACACATGTATTCAAAATGCCGATTTGAGTTCACGACAGTTATGTACTGCGTTTCTCATTGTATTTGAATATTTAATCTTTTCTACTTGTCGGCTAATTATAGCCAATTGTTTTAGTATCTTATGGCATGGTGAATAGCATTTGTATTTCCGATTCAGGTTTATAGCTGTTGTGTTTAAAAAAGGAAAAAAAAAAAGCGGAAACGAACATCTTTGTACATTTGACTGTATTATAAGCAAAAGATTGTGTGTTAATGTATGTCGTTGAGCTATAACATGACAGGCACTAGAACAGCTATCTTTATACATCCTTACTTACGTTTAAGGTGGTTGTTCATGTTTTTTTTATATATATATACAGTTTTAAATATTAACTTTATTTTATTTCATCCTGTGCAATATGCTGTGTAGAATATGTTTTGTCTAATCATGCCATAACACATTTTTGGGGGGGTGGGGGGGGGGAGGACGACCTCATGCCAGCTAATCGTGTCAAGTCACTGCCTGTCAGATTGTTGATATACTTCTGTACATAACTTTTTCAAGGAGGAAATAAAATCAGCTGGAACTGAACCCTACTGCTGTTCTCTGACTCGTTTTGTTTAAAGGAGTGCCTGTGCTGCTCTCACGGCGAATGACCGCCCGTCCTATTTTTAGATATGCAAAATAAGTGTTCACTTTCAAACTCTTGTGTGGTTTGTACAACCCGTTTGCCTGGCTGTGTCTGTGCACCACTGCAGCATCTGGACTAGTGAACATGTAACCAGACCATTGGACGGTCCCTGCTTATTAGCAGACACAATCCTAGAGAAATTTTGGTTTGCGCTCTATTTTCAGCTGTCATTTAAAAAAAAAAATGTTTTTAAAGTATCAAACCAAGGGAAAATATTAATTCCGTTCATGCTGTCTGAAAATGTAGGTGCAGCTACATTAATTCTGCCACTAACCATCCAGCAGACTGTCTCCCCCTCCCCCTCTAGACAGAGCCTCTGCTGAGGCATGGGGGATGGGCAGCCAGATCCATCCAGCATAGCAGACAAGCCTATGCTGGAGGTTAAATGTGGGCACACACACTTATTTCTGTTTCTTGTCTGATGGAGGGTCGTCGGACCATTAAAGACTGCAGGAATATTACAAGACGAGAATTCAAAATTAACCATGGAACGAGGTGGCCGCCTTCTCCCGCTCCCTCCACATTCTGCCTGTCTCTCAGCTGATTTTCACCGAGGCTGTGCCCCACAAACAACTCAGCGGGGGCTTTCAGACGGCTCTTTCGCGGGGGAGGGGTGTCAGACAGAGCCGGGAGAAGCCAGACTGTAGGTCCCAGCGGATGCTGGAAGTGATGGCCATATAAAGTAATTACCTTGTTCTAAATGCATTCGTGATTAGAGCATGCAGCCCCGTGTGTTACTGTGTTTTAAGAATTTGTCGCAGGTATATCTCTTCCACGAGAAGCAAGCCTGTTTTTTTCACCATGTTAAAATTCCAAGCTTGGGAGAACTGTCTTTTCTCAGTCACTGACAACCAAAATAAGCTCTTATAAATTAAACTTAGGATTCCATATTGGTATTCAGCCCTCATTGACCAGTTATGAGGGAAATGAATGGCTACGGCTACGACTATGACTACATACAAACTGGCCATATGTGCCTATTTACATAATCTGCCCTAATGCATTGCAGGCTTCTCTCACACCCAAACCACCCCTGTTAAATACCATATTTAAAATAAATTGCAGAATATGCATTATCTATGAGGTCATTTGGTAGTACTCTGTTCTTCAGAGTCAGCAGAAAACCAATGTACATTCTGGTGGAAATATTTGCTTATTTGCTCATCAGGAGCATGAGAAGAATGAACAGACTGCACTTAACACTATCCATATAAACTTCCAAATACATATTTTTTATTGTTAACATAAGTTATCTACTTTAAAGTTGAATTATACAAGTGGGTCTCGGTTGTAGAAAGGATTCACCAACAGGGGCACTATTTATCCTCTTATCACATCTGGTCCCAAGAGTGTCAGAAAAGATCAGAATCGTATTGTCAAGACCAATAATTCTGGGACGTTCAACCAATTCCAGAATCTTCTATGTCTCAGAGCTGCTGGATTGTTAAAATACACCGAAATAAAATTTGTGACACTATGCATAAACCAAATTGTTCTTCAAGCTAGTATAAAAAAATATATATTATTTACAAATGCTTGCCCAAATTTGACCACTTATTTTTATTTGGCTCGTTTTGATTAACAATACATACTTTCAGAATTAAGAAAAAATAACAGTGTTGTAATATTAGATATAGTTATGTCTTTTAAGCCTCAGCATTTACATTGTTATTAAAATAAAAAAGAAAACATGTTATTGTCATGCTGTACGAAAATTAAGTTAATCATTGTGGAACCTGCAGGTTTTCTAATGGCTTACACAGTTTAATGAATGAAAATAAGCAATATTATTTGTAATATACCTGACAAATAGTTAGGATTCTAAGTTAGCCAGTCTAACACTTCTCAGTATCTTACGACTGAACCACAGAACCAGCCGCTGATGCCTTCTACTATGACTATAATCAATTAAATATATAGGGATGTTCAGCAATTCGACATTAATAACAGTTATGTCATCCATACTTCATTAATCTTCCTTCAGCCAGTCTGATTTAATTGGATTTCGTTTTTGAATGAAGCAGAATGCACTGTGGACACCAATGGTATGCACAGCATTGAAACAAGTGAAAGTTTCTGCATCAGAATTTAAATGAAGTATTTTTTTAAACCATTGCAGCATGATTTCAGTAGTACCTGTAATCATTTAATTAAAAAATACCTCACAGTGGTTGTAGCATTCGCTTCAGAAAGCAATCTTCTCTTGCGATATTGTATAGATACTCCTTACACTAAGCCCATAGTCGTTGGGAATGTTTCTCTCGATTCAATATGCATGAATTGACACCATTAAAACAATCAAATAAAAATTCTCAAATGAAGCCCGGTAGAAGCCGTGTGTTTTCACTTAATTATTTATGACAATTATGGGATGTTGACCTGGCTGATGTCAGATAAGACAGTTCTGTAGAACTCAGGGATGACCTGTCTTATGCAATGAATACAATTGACTTCTCGTATATTTCATACTCTTCCAGCTTTAACAGATAATGTAAAACCTTTTTTAACTCTAACAAACGCATGGATTTTAATCACCTTTCGCAAACCTCAAACAGATATCGTGGTATTTGTGATCTTCTTTCAGAAATTTGTTTATAGATCATCGCCAAATCTGCTTAAGGTAGTTGAAACAGTGAAAATCCTGACTGTTGAGGATTCTCAAATGCTATGAGAGGTTAAATTACACATGGCCCAACCTGTAAAATCCACAGGATGTGATCAGACCAAAATCTAATTTCTCATCTTGCACTGGATTTGCCTTTACAGTATCATTCAAAACAAAACCTGTAAAAAAAACCTGTGTGATTTTTATTATTATTATTATTATGCATTTGTTTACAAAGCCATATAACAATCTGTGTGAATTTCTAGCCAGTGAGGATTTGCCAAAATTATGGGCTAAGTTGAATTTGGGCACTTAACAAGTCTTGTTTACATAAAATCCATTTATGATGTTTTAACAAATATAATGATCAGATTCATTATGTAAGACAGTCTCATTTACGTTTCAAATATCATGAGGGACTGCCAAAAATATTAAGTAGACCCTACCCTAGAACTCTGACGAAAGGGCCCGGAATCGAGTGGTTTTGTAAGTATTAGCAGTTCATGTCACATGTGATCGTTGCATCCTTTGTTATGGACAAAGGCACGCACAGCAAAGCCACCAGTGTATTAACTTTCTCAGCATCTGCATGTGTCCATGTGAGACCATTTGAATCGATATATTCACTGGCAAAGTTGACTTAATGCTGGCATTTTGGCTGCACATAAAATTGGGGTATGTAATACAATGAGTACATGGGCAGCACCCTTTATATTCAAGCATATCAGTTGTTAGATGACTGTAAGTTCTTAAATAAATAAAAAACACATTTCTATAGGGACACCTATTGAAAAAAACAGAAAGGATTTATAGCTTGTTTTGGTGCTGGCCTTTGTTCAAGAGGTGGCCACTACCACAAAATTATTATTTTTTTCTTCAAATAAAATTTCAGTACACACAACATACATACTATAAAATAATCTGAGAATGAGAATCTGAAGACTGATTGGCAACCTGACCTGGCCCTGAGTCAACAACCTGTATAGAAATGTGGCCAGTGACTGGAAAGTTCTGGCCGTTTCCATTTTTCTCATTTCATCATCGTGAGACCAGGGTAGAAAATGAGCGTTCCCAGGATTTACGGCCGGAGATGAAAGGGGAAGGGTGACCACAGAACCACACGTTGCCAAGCGAAGAGGGCTGGGAAGTGCTCGGGGTCAGATTACGGTTTGCAGAGAAGGGGGGATTTACCCCTAGTTGTTTGGAGGGCCAACATCAAGGTTTTAAACCCGATGTGCGCTGCAGCCATTGGACGGAGATAAGCAGGCCAGACACTTGTGCACACTTCAGAAGGTTAAAAACCAGCTGCGTTATGAACGAGGCGTGTCCTTCTGGAACATGTGGGAACGCCGGCCAGAGGCTACTAGGAGTGAGGTCCTGGCGATGGATGAGACTTGAGATGGGAGATTATATATTCTGGAGAGGGCAGCTGGCAAAAATGCCGTAAGTTGTAACCATTTTTTCTGTTTTGACATTAGGTGTGTGCAATAACATTGATAGCTAAATGCATTGGATATTCAGAAGCAATTTGAAAATGCAGAGATAATGGAAAAGTTCCAAATCCTAATGTTGAGCCTATTTAAACTAAATAGTATTTTTTTTCTTTCATTTGTTCTAAAATGAAATTCAAGCTACAACATGCTGTTTCTAATGTTCGGGAACGGAAATCTAAACTCTGCTTTTCAGTAACATGGACATCTTAATGACAGCTGTCCTATGGTGTTTATGTGTTGGGTCTCTGTTTGTAATTTAAAATGGTAATTTCCATATAAAGAAACTAATTTAAGTTACCTTAATTAAATGTTATACACAGTCAAGTAAGGTGAAGGCAGACAATTTCTTTGCTGGAATGAAATGATAGATAATGCTATCTCGCTGATGAATTGAGGGTTGTTAGGGAAAAGGGTGTCTCTGGTTAATAAAGTGAGATTGAAGTTTCCTCAGAGGAATTTCAATATTAAAATCATAGGGTTACCATGCCCTAGGGCAATTATTTCCTCAGTCACCTCATTTAAATGTACAAAGGCTATAAAATCTGATTGTAAGCATAAAGGCTCACAGATCCGGGCATTTGGTACTTTGTTAGGGTCTATATTACTTTGAGGTGGGCCTGAGCAGGAATCCTTAAACTACAACACAACTCTATGTTTGTCATTTTAAAAATGTTCCTATTGATTAGACTCACAGAAAAGTGTCTGGATCAATTGTAGTTATGTGTCGCCAACTGAAGTATTGTACTTTTGTTTCTGGCCACCTTATTGGACTAAAAATAGTGATAAATAAATATCGGAATTTAGAAAGAAACCTGATACATAGGTTAAGCACATAGATATGTTCTGAAGGAAAGGGCAGCCAATCCTTTTCAATGCATTTCAACTTACAGCATCCATTTTCTTGTTGCGACTGCAGTGCAGGTATTTCAACATGAAGTATTTTCTTTAGAAATCCAAAACCACTAGGCAAAACAGCAGCCCACTTGTATTTCTCCCTTCAAGCATTCATTTTCCCACTACAGCATCAGTAAACTCTGTGTCATTCATCATCACATTCCAAAAAAATAAAATAATAATAATAATTCTGATTTGGAATGGCCTGCTAAAATGACATACATGCAAATGGAACGGCCAAATACTTAGTTTTGGCTACAGTATGACATTAAACAATGACATTAAAGAGCTGATTGAAACTAAATGGCCGGGGAAGGTACCGGGGTTAAAATGGTTTAATGCATCCCAGGACTAGAAGCTTGGCAGGTAACCGAGTCTGGACTTGCGGTAAAAATTACTTTACTATTATTGGACCCTATAAGCTTGAACCCAGATTAATGTTATTCTCTTTAAAATCTCTCACGAGATGCCTAATATAGCATCATACTGTAAAACATGAACCTAATTAACATTTTGGGGGATAATTATTTATCATTCTTTAGACCCTTGCAATATCAAGCAAAATATCTAAAGTTTAAATAAGGTTCTCCCCACATAAAGAAATTATAAAGACGAATTTCATAGTTTGTTTAAAATTCATTTAGCAAAATAACTAGCGGCCAAACAGACCAGAAGACGGGCTCTTTTTAAAATCCATTGAATGACAACATTAGGTTTGATTAGTAGTAAACTATCTTGACCTCTGATCATAAGTTTGAATGTAAAAAATGTAGAAAGAAGTACTGCTGTTTTACCCCGGAGCCACGTACTTAGCCACAGTTTATTCAGTTAACATCAAACTATACAAATGAGTGAGCTACTGCGCAAAATCCATGTAAAGAAAAGAGGTTGCTTTGGATAAATTATCTACTGAAAAAAAAAAAAGTTAAATTACGAGTATTGCTAATTTTGTCATGATCAAGCCGAATCAGAAGTGTAATGGTGCAAAATATGAATAAGAATAAATAAATCTTGGAAAAGTAAATATCGTTTCTCCTCCTCTCAAGGCGATTTCAAACGGAAGATTTTTTTTAAATGGAAAGACTGCAAGCTTAGAGCTTTCCAGTGACACTTACTTTGTGGGAAAGTGCAAAAGTTCGTATAAACCGTTTAAGAGCTCTTTAAAAACTAAGGAACGTCGGTAAAAACTAAATTCTTCAACTGGGAATACTTAAACGCATTCTTACAACTGTCATTATTGTCGTGAAATCACCGCCACCGCTGTTACCTAATAAAGTAGAATATACAACCCTGATAACCGGAGTGTTAGTTTTGTTTTCCGACTTAAAACAGCAATCCTGAGTAGATCCCTTGTGTTGCTACCGAGGCGTAAATGTAATGAGATGCGCGCGCAATAAACAAGCAGCGATTGAATGTCATTATTGCCACTTACCTTGGATATAAAACTTTTGTTATTTACACAGATGCAATATCCATGGTTTTAATGATATTATAGGCTACTTACAGTATATTGTACAGACAGAAGTGTCTCCTTCAATCATATCCCAATTAGAAATAAACGACGGATATAGTTATACAGAATAACATCAGAAAAATTAGGAAGGCTGCACACAGACAAATAAAGAACCGCATCTATCTAACAGTTTCGTATTAGGAAAAACCTCCCTTTGCCCTTTCTTTACTGGCTCGTTGGTGCAGGACAAAGAGTTTCCGAAGTAACGGTTTAACTATGAGATTATCACAAAAATGCAAAATTTAAAAAAAAAGAAAAAAAGTACACGAATACATATTTAAGAACAATTTAGATGGTAGTTGTTGGTATATACCCACGGATCTCCATTAGTTACTCCCTTTGTTGTTGTTTAGTTGTATTTAGAGGGCGGGACTGAAACTGAAATGAACAAGGCGCGGCTAAGAACCCCTTCACACGTGCAGACAAAGAGACCAAACAACACAACCAAAATATTAACCTTTAAACTTTTCCTGCTACGGCGACGGCTTTTTTGGATTAATTGGGAGGCAAGTCGCATAGAATGCAATGCACAAATTCTTCTTTTTCAACATTTTAATCCCATTTGTGGACTTATTTTTTGATAAAAAAAGTTGCGCTGAGTTGTTGAGTCAGATCGCAAAGTTGAGCACAAAGCGGAGAAGAGCGTTCCTTTGTTCCGCGGAGAGCTTTGAAGGGATATCATGGATGGACTGTAGTTGTCCCGTTCTTAAAGTACTAATAAATTATGAAGTTGCAGCAAGAAGAATTTATGGAATCTGCTTTTACCTGGTACGTTTAATGTTTATTATCATGGCTTATTTACAGAAAGCTTACAGAAGTTAATAAGTATAGCGACGAGTTAAGTAATCCAAGTTTAGGGCGATAAATAGTTGTAGTAAACAGCTATTATTTTCGTAAGAAGCATCTTAAGAAACTTAAAACCTTTATAATTTTGCAGTTTCTTGATAATCTAGTCTTGACTTGTGGGGTATAACTACCTGTTTATGTGCAGATTCGTTGTTGATTTTAGTTCATAAAAGTATTAACACAAAATGGTTTTAAAGGGAAAAAGACCAGGAAAAATTCTAACAGAAATGAAACGAAAACGCTTCGAGAAATGGACATTAAACTCTGAACACTTCAGTGAATGAGCAACAGGTAGTCACTTCAGTTCCTTTGTTGTCGAACTTGAAAGAAAGACACCGTGTTTTTTCAGAACTCAAAACAGAAAATGTGACCAAACACTTTGTTAAATACAACCGTAAACGTATATGGGGTATAACGCGGTGCAATGCTGAAATAAAAACATTCTCTTTGTTTTACTTTAGAAGTACGCCTAGACAAAGAGATGTCTTTTGGACGCCAATCCCATACAATTACAGTATTTCATTCTGCATTTTGTTACATCCAGGCTACGCAACTGGGTACGTATTATAAGTTTATTCTAGTCATGTATACGTTAGTATAGATACATTTGTTTAAATGAAATTATGATCCACATAGTTTTTTTTTTCTTAGACAAGAACGCGCGTTTATTGTGGTTGTCTTTTGTCTTGGTTGGATGCCCTCGATCTACTAAAATTTCGACTTTTAAAAAAAAAAAGTATTAATTTTTCAAATATTAGACACTAGATATCAGTAACTATGAAATCAGAAAGAAATCTGAACTGGCTGAACTTTTTCCAAGAGATTTTAAAAGTAAAATAAAACGTTAGAGACGTGAGTCTTACCAAAAGGACTATTAAAAAAAAAAAAAATTTACATTTGTTTTTTTCGCACAAGTACCTCATTAAACTATCAAGGAATTAACCAAATACCATTTTAGTTTTTGTATTCTCCTAAATAGCACATGCGCCAGGTTAAATAAAAAGTGTAGCCTAATGGAAATAAATTGCACGTTTTCGTAATAAAATTCTGACCTGTTTGTTGCCCTACAGTGTTGTGTTATTGCTTAAAATATTACCTTTGCTACTTTGCAGGCTAATCCTCACCCATCCTCTGTTATTAAAAAAAATGTTTTATTGAAATCTGGCCAATATTCTGTAGTTGTGATTTTAAGCACAAGTACTTTTTCTTTAACTTTTTATCGGTTTCCCGCAGGCTTTACAGAAGCAAAACGCGCCATCGCAAGGACTTTATTTTTGGGACTTACGGAGAATTTTATTTATGTCGGAGCACCATTTTGGGATTTCGCCTGCCACACTGGGAGTAGTGCTTTCTTCAAGTTTTTGGGTTATTAAGAATGGGATTATGCCTGGATTACAATGATTTTGGATGTTGAACTCCATGGATCGCGATCAAGCAACAGCGCAGGGTAGGCTACGCGTATTCTGTATGATGTTAAATTTCGAGGGATGAATGTGCTATTCCGGAAGTTTCGGAGAAACATTTTAATGTCTAAACTCTTTGTGACTTGCCCAGTACGTATCCCGTTTAAGATTACATATATATGTTACATACGGGCTACTGCTGTCAAAAAATGAGAAATGTGTTATTTTAAAATAATTGTGTCTTAATAACTTTGACTATAAATTTAAAGGCACATCTTTGTGTGTAATGCTAATGGTTCATTTACAAAATAACCTCACAGAATGTATCATGCATGCGTATTCTTAGTGGGTGAGGGATAGAAGTTATAATAAGAATATTCAACTGTTCCTACTGTTCAAATAAACACTTTATCTGTAACACCCGCAAGGGGAGGAAAGTGTTTTGGTATTGGCGGAGTTTGATTAAGTGGGACAATGTTCTTCAGCAAGGTTGGAGCTGGACAGCGTCCCTGACTTTGACTGGAGAGAGGGGAGATGCTGCTTGAATGAAGATGCGGGTTATTGGCTTTCTACAACATCTCATTTTTTCTTTCCTCCAATTATGGTTGAAATACACGAATAACGGCATTTTTTAGAGGAACCTTTAAAACCTTCTCGTGATTTATTTAAAAAAAAAATTTACGTTCGAGAACCCCGATGGACTGCTCTAAGGAAGATAATGTAGCTCACACTTCCACGATGATGTCATTGGAATCCAATCAGATCGCGAGCTGTACACATACAATGATTCATACCCCTCCCTCTACCACAAACGCGCTCACGAGATCTCTTTGTTGAATACTTGGGTTTCCTTTCTATTCAGTAACTTTTTTGAATCTTTAGAAAGCCGACAAATGAATCCCAAAGATTAACCGGTGCAGATCATTACAAAATGATACCGTTTTTGGAAAGAAAGCGATTCTAATAAAATATCTGTTTTGTTTCTAGTATCTTCTGCAATCAAATTTAAACAGTATTTTGGCTGAAATATGGAATCACATTTGGGTCCAATTTACATCAATTTACGGAAACATTAAATTAATTCCAAGGAATTCTTAGAAACAATGATTATTTCTACAATGTATCATCTGTTCTGAAAATTGGTTCTAATTTTAACGAAATATTTGTTGGTTAAATTGTAACAGTATGATCTCTCATATGCCAGAATCCAATGGAAGTCTTTACCTTTTTTGTTAAATGATCCAGTGCTTCAAACCAATTTTAGTTAATCCTCAGAATTAGTGGTTGTTCAGCTGCAGTTACTGTGAAAGTCTCAAAATTAAATCAATTTATTTTATTTTATTCAATTTATTGAGGTAAATTATTAAAAAGATTTGAGATCGCATAGTTTTTATTTATTTTTATAATTTAATTCGCAGCAAGTCTTATTAAAAAAAAAAACAAAACACATACACTAGTTGTCTTTTGTGGTGACAAGCATTCATAATTATAATGGAAGTGTAAGTTAGTCTTTGATACAGAATATGTTTGACTGCACTGTCAGATTTAAAAAACTTTTGATTTGTGGTCCGCCCCTAACATAGATACTCCAGATACTACTTGAGATACTCCAGTGTGGAGTATCTCAAGCTGTCTTGAGGTGTTGTGGGCCTTCCACACGTTACTCTCTTTGTTGTTCTTTTGTCATTGCTCTCATATATATATATATATATATATATATATATATATATATACACACACACACACACACACACACACACTGGCCCCCGTAATGCCCCTTAAACATCAAATGGCAGCAGATGCTTAAATTACCGCTTAGTAGGGTGCAGGTCCAATGTTTGCAACTGTAAATGCAGTAAGGAAAACCAATAGACCGTTTTGAACACTATTCCTTATATTGTTAAATAATGTCTTAGCTTGGTGCCAATAATTCAATAAATACATATCATAATTAGATTAGCATACCTTATTCTTAACGAACATGATAATCCTGTTTGTGCATGACACTTTGGCATGCTAGATGGCAGCTAGATTAAAAGTAAACAATATAATTGGCTAACTATATAGACACGTCAATCAAAAAGACAATGCATAAAGGCTACCAAAAACCAAATTTTTATCCATAAATTGTTTGTTAGCAGGCTGAGGTCAAATTCAAATTATTTTCACATTGAAGTGCACTGTGCTCAGGGTCCATGCCACCCATAGCCTCCTCTGTGCATTGTGTGATTTTTGTACTTTGCAGTAGCAAGGGTCTGTGTGTGTAAAGATGCAATTGCACGACTGATTTGTGGAAAAAAAAAAAGTAGTAGAATAGTACATGCTAATATTCAGTAATCACAACAAGAATATGTATTGAATAAAGACGTGAAAATTAACCTACAATAATAGGTACTGAGCTATCTCAGTCAGTGCCCTGTTGAGAAGTACTACAAGTAGGTACAAAGACAAGTGCTACAGGTACTTGTAGGACATACAAATCAATTACAAACAAACAATATAATCAAGACTAAGAGCACATTCAAAGGATTAGCAATCAGTTCCTAGGGGGAGATTCAGGATTGCGGTGCGAGGCGTTGTCAGAAGAGGTGGGTTTTCAGTTTCCTCTTGAAGGCAGTAATAGCTTCTGTTTGTATGACTGCCTCAGGCAGGTCGTTCCACTATTTGGGTGCATGTGATGAAAGGAGTTGGCTGGTGTTTGATTCCGTGGAGAACGGACCACTAGACGTCTGGCTGTAGTAGATCCCAGGGGTCTTGTGGGGATGTAAGGCGAGAAAGACACTTCATGTTACAGTGTGCTGGTGCAATTTACTAAAAAAGAATAAATATATACGGTTTGTAGAAGCGGCAGGAAAACAGCCCCTCTGCATCTATGGTATCCATGATTGTTTGTTCACGTAGCAGAGCTCTGAACCTTGACCCACCATGTCACGTAGCTAGCTGCGGATTTACACAGAAGCCAAGTTAATGTAAAATACATCCGTTTGCATGTCAGTCTTCAGTGGTGTGCGGTTTGTGAACCATTTCTTCTTTAGTCGAGTCGTACGATTGACAGAAAAGAATCGTTCCAAACACAACAAGCGATTGGAACTTCTCTTGCGTCAGTAAAAACGCAGCACAACAATCAATGCGCGACTGGTACATATTGTACTAATTCTATAGACAAATCTCCAATCAGTTTCCAAATGTGAGGTAGACCTGCCATTATCTCCACTTTTCCAATGCAGGCCCGAAGAACCAACAAGACCACGAGTACACGTGACGTGGGTTGGTTCCTGGTAGAAGTGAGGCATAAAAGGACGCCCCCCCGCCCCACCCCGAATAGGTACAGCTCCAATTCGGTAACGAACAAGAAATCTGATTCAGCAAAAGTTCCAATACAGCCAAGAGCTGAAACGAGAGATTTAGTTCAGCAATAGGGCCGAAGCAAGTGGGATCCGAGAAAAACGTTTGTTCTTTTTGACATGCAGACACCAAAATTAATAGTAACTAATCAACAACAAAAATTTTACAATGAAAATATCATTCATAATAATTACATCAATAAAATAAAATAAATAAAAAAAGACTTAGTACTATATTGCATTTATGACCGGCATGTGAACAGGATGGGGGGGGGTGCCCGAGCAATTCCACAAATTTGTCTTTACGTGAGCGGCCTTTTTTTTTTTTTTTCTATTTGTTAATATTAAACTGTCCCTAAATTACTCATTGAAAGCTTAACGTTAGCTGACGTTACTCCTGCGTCGAAAAGCAGTGGCGGTTATCATTAAGCTTGTTAAGTTTATCGGAACCTCAGTAATTAAGCTAATTAGCATTACCCGAAGATCAACAGAATACGATGTATTTGCTTATTTGCACTGCATACAGTAATGTGATATTTTTACCTTCATTCTTTCATTTCTTTCATGGGTCTTCTTTTTTAAAATTCGTAATTGCCAATTGTATTTGCATTTTATCCCCAATTAGGTATTGCCAGTTCACACAGGGAGGGTCTTCCCCAACCCAGTCGTCCTGTCATCACCTAGTGTTAAATTACGGACAAAAGCCCCCACTCTAGTGTTAAATTATGGGCAAATGTCCAGACTGTAAGGAAAAGTAAAAGCAACTGAGGATTTGTGAATGTTTGGCAATTTTCCGATAAGTGTCAGAAGGTTCCCGTAGTTACAAAGTGGGGCATAATTCCGCCATTCGTCAGATTTCATGCGGCACTAACACATAATGGTACAGAGCAATCATCTACATCCCACGAGGGATCCTTTTCTTCCCTGCTTGGACGGGCATCTCCCAGGATGACAATGCTCCAGTCCACAGGGCGCATGTTGTCAAAAGGGGTTTTGAGGAGCAGGAGGATCAAATTACTCATTTCCAGTGCTCCCCTCACCTGGTCTCAATCTCATAGAACATTTGTTGGACTGTCTGGAGGGGTGCCTGTGGCAGTTTCCAACTCCATCAAATGAGTGGGAATGGAATAACTCGAGAAAAAATGGTGCGGATTAAGATCCCTCCAGAACGGTCGCTGACCCTTTTTGACTCCATGCCACACTGCATCCATGTGGCTGCCAGCGTTGGCCCATCTCCCCATTCCGTGACATTTTAGAAGCATTTTGTTTTGATTCGTCCACTAACTGTAGACTCCATCTGAAGTAAACGTCACGGTGACCTAAAAATCAAACGTTGTTTGGCACACGGGTATCACATGCGTTTTACAAACATTGGCTCCACAGATGCGATGCATTTGATCAAGAATTGTGTTGACTATTGCCGTTGACTGCCACTATTCCCGATCACCCCTCTGAACCATCTTGGACTTCTGCTTGGTGTTTCAGTGGCCTCAGACGTGTGGATGGAACGCGCTTTCATCCATTACTCACTCAGTTTCAGAAATGTATCGGTTTCTCGTGATGGACTTAATTAAAAATTCAAGTAAATACAGCGAATCAATTTGCCGCGGAGATTCGGCTAGCATTGGCAAATGCCGCGACGGCCTTCCACCCAGATCGCGGCTGCCTGTGGTCAGACTTTGGGAAGAATAAAACCTCAGTTTACTTCCGTCTGCCTGTAGCCCTGCGATAAGTAAAATGCTCAGGATGTGAGACTTACATAGATGCAGAAGAAAGAGGATACTGCTTTCGGTTTAGCACCAGGAATGCATTTAAAAAGCATTTTATATTTTTGACTATATAATTATTTTAACCATCTAATTCTTAAATCCCTTCATTCTGCCTGGTAGACACGTTCTTTTGATTAGCTCTTCATAATTTTTCACCCTTTCTTAATTTCAATTTGTCCCGACGTCCTCTCGGGAGTATGTTAATATATATATATATATATATATATATATATATATATAAATAGCTTTAGTGGTCTGTCTGTCAACGAATTTATCAAGATCGTAAATAGCTATGCTCCAGTTCTAAAACACTTGTAATCTGTGTAAACGCTGAGGTTTATCAAGTTAAATCTGAATTGTCTATCTGTTTAGAGATTATTTCCTGACTGACTGGCAAGCATTATCTGGGTTTACGGCTGTCTGGTGCGGTACATCACAGGTATTGTGACAGCAGCAGGATCTCCGCTGAAATCCAGGAGGAGTATTTTGCTGGTAGTGGGATGGGAAAGGACAAGGGTTTAATCTGTTTGGAAATATAATGCTTAACAATTCACTAAAATGCTATGTGCCAATAAACAAACACGTTAAAAGATAAACTAATGATATCTTTAACATCAAACATAGCCTTGCTGTTGTTCTTTATTTCTAAATTTATTTAAATTTAAATTTCTTTAAATTTATTTCTAAAAAAGTTTTCAAATGTTTTATTTATTATAAAAATGTATGTATATTGAATGCTATCCAAATACTTAGATATGCAAGATTCAACTATTGAAAGAGTTGTATTGAACATTTCTGAGATTCCATGTCACATGTTTAAAAAGATATGTGAATCATTAAAAAAAAAAAAATTCTGACTGTTTTTGGTCCAATGTTCAGCATTTCTGTATTAAAGAGGTTTTTGCACACCATTTTAAGTACTCCCTTTTCTCAGCAGAAAAAAATCAGTTCAGGATTTCAGTAGGCACCCTTGCCATCTTTTGTCCCACTATTTTCCAGTAGTTCTCGACCACATTTTTTCTTTTTTGGTTCCCTTTCTGGAAAATGAATTCTATATCTTCTCCTCAGTGCTGTGTCAAAAATACTTTTGTGTAAAATACTGTGCTGTGACATTTATTGCTCATTCCAATGTAATTAAGTAATTAAGTAATTGCGAACAGTAAAGAACAAATGTATGCGATTCATTTTTGCAGGCACATTTGCGGGCCACTCAGTTGCTAAGTTCAGCTGCAGGAGGAAGTGTTTGGTTGCTGGGGAAATCTTGGTGCCAGTTATCAGTTAAATGGTACTTGTACTGATAAACAATTAGAACACATCAGAAAAATGTTAGATTAACGAGGAGTTATACAACATAACTTCCATGTTGTGAAGTGTTATTTTCCTCTCATTCTACACTTAACATTTGTCTGTTCGCCTTGCAAGAGTTTGTTATAAGTGTGCTTTGAATGCAGGGAATCTGCCTGACAATTAAATGTACCCCTTTTCAGGGGTTTTATCTTGTTGTGGGCCCTAGTGTGTGCAGACAGCAATACCGTCACTGAAGAATGGTCAGATAGACGTCCCCTTCAACCTCTAGATTGCCCCTAATGGCTCTTTTTGTTCCAGCTGCATTGTTACGCGTGATTACCACACCTCTCACTTAAACTGCAAAGGGTAATATTTCCTGTGTCTTGACTGTTAAGCAAGCCATTGGACTGATTTCTCAGAATAGGTAGGGATTAATCACCACACCTTTAATGAAAATGACCTTCTACACTTGTTCATTTTAATGCGCAGTGCTTCATAAAGCTGATTGCTTGTACGTGTGTTTGATAAAAGCTTGATGTTTTATTTAAACGATTATCCAGGTATTTGAAATGCTAAAGTCTGGTCACTTGAATTTTTAACTCCAAACCTCTAAAATCTCTTCTCAAGTTGTGCTTATCAAAAAAAAACTAGACGTTGAATAATTCTCTTTACGTGCGCCAGTGGAGGTTTAACCGAATTAACCTCCTGGCAGGTAAGAAAGAGAATTCCACTCTAACACAGGCGGGTATTCTTTTAGGACTGAAGTATGGACCAACCCTCTTGATACTTTATACTAGGCCTGGTTACTTCTCTGACACCTTTGATAGGAATAGTATGAAAGACAGAATACATAAAACAGAACCTGTTAGAATTCATACCTTTAACTGTCCATTTTAGTGGAAAGTGACTTGGGTAGTTGACAGCCTCACCCTCAAAAAACGTTTCGATGTTCGGGGGCTATTGACTGCTCTTGAAATTATTTGTGCACACTGATACGATGGGAAACCATGCCTAATTAGTATACATTTCACTGGTGACGTCTCTCCATAGAAGATGAAAATATTAACCGTGTTCAGAGCTGAGCCGTGTAAGCAAGTTTAGACAATTAAAATGAGGTTTATTAAATTGAAATTTGCGTTCCGATTGTTTACTGCTTCATTTGCAGTAAAAAATAAATAAAATAAAAAATAAAAAACGGTTTTGTGGTGTCAGGTACAGCCTGGGAATCTCCAGCTTGTGTTCTTAACCCTGTGCCATTTAGGGACAAAATGTAACATGAGAGTTACCATGCCTTTTATGACAAAGACAGACATGCTTTTATTTCCTGACTGGGACCAAAAGCACGTATGATATTCACTCGGGAATGTTTTCAGTGTTTTGCTGGAGAATGCATTCAGCTGTTCAGAGAGCACGTGACAATGAAACAGGCTTGAATTTAAAACGTGGGTTGATTTAACACGCACTTGCCTGTAAACACAGTGTTCCGTGTAAGATCACAAAAATGAGAGAACATTCTAAACACAAAACGCAAAGGAGTAAAAGAGCTGGTGGTGGATTTTGGCGGTCAAGCTGACTGACCTTAGAATATGGTATGCGTCTCACCAGAGGACCACTAATCAAGTTAATATGGATTCTCCAGTGGCGGCAAAGACTAAGTCTTTATTTTCAGACTACTGTTCTACTTTAATGTTTAATTTTGCAGTCTTGGCATCTGAAAAGAATTGTGGGGGGAGATATCGAGCAAGCGTTTCTGGTATTTAATAGGAATGGTACGTCCCCCATTTCTGTCTTTGGCAACTTCAATTCTGCTCTGATTTTTTTTTTATTTGCACCGTTGAAAATAAACAAACAAGTAGTCTAAATTCAGACTCTATTTACCAGTAGGAAAAAGTGTAACTGAAAAGTTATATTGTACAAATTTTACCTCATAAAAAGGCACAGAGGCACAGTTAATTCAGTTTCTCTTTGTCTGTCAGACTCCTAGGCCTTGGAAGATGAAGGGGGAAATGCTGGGACTGAGAAGTATCCAGACCTCTCCCTGCAACACCCTTCGCAAAAATTCTGCTCATGTTCTCTCGTCAATGCCCTCAGTGTTTCCATGTGTCCTGCTTGCTCACGTTGCAGCAACAGCTGCGCACGGATTGATGTCCAGAATGACTTTCCCGCTCAGTGCAAGCAGCTGGTTTTCCACGGGCTGCATCCTTAAGCAATGTAATATATATTTTAAGACGTTTATCTAATCCTCCGTCTGATATATATTAAATATGATAAACTTACTATGCTCATCATGATGAACGTGTATTAAAGTTTAATTAAATCCGTTAAACAAAATATCTCTTTTTAAATATTTGTGTCCCAGTGGTTTGCCTGTCCGTCAATTTCAGGTTGCGGGCATACCCCATGCACCAGCCTGTGGGCGTGGCCCAGAAGGGTGTGTGCCACAATGCGTTGGATTTCTAAGATCTTAGTTTTTTGAGGTCTGTATGAAGTTCTTACTTTCATAGGTAAGTACATTGGATGAACGTCTTTGTTGTGCTTTATTATGGACTATTTAGATTTTTACCAGGATCCCAGGTAATGCATAGACTGGAATACACTGGACCAAATCATATGCTGTATATCTGGTGTTAATGGTTTTCAGGTAATTACATTATCGGCAAACGCCTCGGAAATAAGGACCGAAATCAGGGAAGTGTGCTTCTGTATGTTGAAGCAGAGATGTGCTTGTTTACTCAGTCAGCCAAAGCAATAAAGAAACCGTACCAGGTACCCTATGATTGTCATGGCATTATACCGGAGAAACGATATATTTGGGAACAGGCTGATCTGGGGCAGGACATTCGACGCAGCGAATTAATGGATTCACATGACATTACCCCCCCCTTTTAATTCCATCAAGTGCAGACAACATTCATTGCCAGTGGCGCTTTTCTTCTGGGGATTCCCGATCAAACTTCTGGCGCAGACGGCAGAAGAGGCCCACAGAGAGCTAATGCGACATCACCAGTCCTGGCGGGCTGATCCGCGCCGCGCCCGCCGTACAGTGAAAGCGGGCAATGGCGCGTCGGACAGAAAAAAAACAAGCCAATGAGGTGTTTCGGGAGCGCCGGAGGCCACGCTCTAATCCTCAGCAATGGGTGGAATTCCCCAACTGTGGGATAATTAAGCCAAACGCATTACACTTCACGGAGGAGAGGCGCTGACGGACGGCCTTAATGGACCACGGTGTGCTCAGCGCGCCTCTCGAACAGCGAACGCCATGCAGAGCTGCCTTCTGCCCCCCCCCCCCCCTCCTCTTTAGCTCAGTGCCACCTCTGAAAACTGAGAACTGGAGCCATTTCAGTCTCAGCTCTTACACTTTGTGGCATGAAGTTCCTTCTGAAATGAGCCCTCGGAAATAAATCAGCAAGTTTATGGAATGGTAAGAACATTTTCTGGGGGAATGAGAAATACAGGAAGACATGGGAGCCTTTTAATTCCATTGCCCTGAATTACCATCACCGTCCTATAATGGCCAACGATCATGTCTGTGGATCCATTCAGCAGAGCTATTTCAGAGCTAGACGTTTTATCTCTCAGAAAGAGGCAGATTCTCCCCCCCTGCCTTCTCCTCTGCTCCTTTTCTTCCTCAGTTGTCTGTCAGTTTGAAATGCCACCAGCTTTGCTTACTCTGCAATTTCCTTTCCCAAGAAGCAGTTGTTTGCTAGTGCAGTCTGCCCCTAGTGGAGAACAGTAGGAGTCCTGCAGGACCTCACAGACCAAAATCACTCTTAACTTGATTTTTCCTTGCTGAAGATTAATATGTTTTTCTTGATTGTTTTATTATTTCTCAGCCGTGCCTTCATCAAACGTATGTTTCAATTGCATTTTTTAATTTTATATTACAATATAGTGAATCAGTTTAACCTCCAGTGGCTAATATGAACTGATTCCCCTGCTGATTTTCCTCCTTATAACAGTGTGTAATGAGTACTGAATAGTCTTTAGGTTAAATAACAATCACTGTCTGAAAAAATATAATGTTTTACATTGTAAATCACTGAAAAATCCTTAAGCTGATGGTAGCTTCTGTGTAACAATTTTCTTGTTATTGATTGTGACCATTTACAAAAACTTGTTATGGAGAAGTAACAGCATGGTTGCATATCAGAACATGCGGGTGGTGATCTGAAACAAAGAACATATTGTTTAATGTAGAATGATGCAATTCAATGTGATACAATACATTAGGGTTCAACACGGCAACCAAAATTCAGTCTGTGTAAAATATATGGCACCAGTGGTCCTCCTCGTATGCGCTACATTTAAAACTCTTGTTATACTGGGCCACCCATGTGGCTCAATCTGTTAAAAGTGCTCACCTGACCTCAGGCTGAGCCCTATGAGCTGGACTTGGCACATTTTCATAGCGCTGGCTGGTCTGTGGTTGGTGGAAATCGCTAACCATCGTCTCCTAATGATTTCTGCAAGCTGGCAATGCTGTCAAGGGGTTGCAGACCTCGCTTCCTGTTTTTGGTGAACTTTTTGTGCGAGCCGTGTAGTTTACACGGTGTGGAAAAGGCAACTGACTCGAAGGAAATTGAATTGGAGGAGACTATTCATACTTCCACGCCCTTCCTGGATTTGGTTCTGGGATAACGACTGAAGGTGCGTTACCGCAATGGCTGTTTCCAAACTTCCCACTTCAGAAATGTAAAGGAAATTCATTCCTTGTATAATAAATACATTTTGGAAAGGCATCAGAAAGCAAAATCCCCAACTACAAACCCGAAGTATTGCCAAAAAAATCTTTCTGCAGGAAAGGAAAAGTTGAAAGTGTTTCAAAATAAATAAAATTCATAGTAATGTAGAGATGAGGTGGTGTGGATGGAGAGAGAGTGCTCAAATGACGCGACTTCTGAGAAGAGAGCTGCAGGTTCTGGTTCAGATAAGGGTCCATAAAACAAAAAAATCTTTATTAATGGAGTACTAGTTCTCTATGTCTTTAGGAGCACCTAAGTAAGACATTCGTAAATTTCCAAACTAATGCAAAACGACATCATGACACCCTTTACTCTTTACTAAGATTGTGTCTTAAAATTTCTTCCCGAATGGCGTGTATGCAACAACTTGTCCAGTTGTTTGGATTCGGTCTGCTAGTATCCTGTTCTGGAGTCCCTTGATACCCAGGTATTTGTATTTTTCCCCGTGAACCTGTGTCTGATTCAGGCTCGTTAACCTTTCCTAATATCGCACCTGTATTAATAACGATCAGCAGAAAAGGTCAGTGGAACTCAGCATGCATTGTGGGGCCTGCTAGTTTCATCACAAGAATTGACTTACCCACTAAGGATAACAGTGAACCATGTTTTGACTGTACGTCACCAGTCTCGTTATACTGTTCACACTGGCCTTTTCTGGCACACATTTTTAAGGGATGCTGTGGTCAGATGGTTGCATGTTTGTATTGTATACAATACAGTTCTATTTGGTTGATATAGAACCATAATGCAGTTTTCCTAAGGAAACTCATTAATGAATAAAAAATTGAAAAGAACCCAGTAGGCCCATTATTATTATGCACTAAATTATTTCCCCGTCACCTTTTAGCAGGGGTATTGAGGCCTACCTCACTGGTGATTTTCTCTCAGGAGAGCTCACTTCCCCAATCCTACCACCCCACCCATCCAGCCCCTCAACGCCCCACTGCCCCGCCGCTAGTTGAGGACATTACTGCCGCCCTGTGGTTACTGGGTGCGTCCGCACACTAGGGCCCTTCCTAGCCGAGAGGCCACTCAGTCCGCGTAGAATCGCCGTTGGCTCGTCACCACCACGTAGGCCAACTAGCACTCACTTCTGTTTGTAGCATGGCGACAGGGGGTTTTGAAGGATGAGCTTTCTGGCCAGGGTGCGACTCACCTCCTTGTCTTCTGCGCCGGAGGCGCCAACGCTGCAGCCAAAGACCCTAAACCGCGCACAGAAGTCAAAGTGTGGCCCTCTGACTCTGCATTTCACACAGACCAACGTGCATGCATGTACGCTACGGTGCGGCAAACACTGTATACATTTGTTGAACGGACCGACTTGAGTATATTTTCTAATTCTTTCACGCAGCTTTAATCGTTCATATCATTCACATTCTTTTAAGCGGCATTTACATGGCAACGGGAAAACGTTACCGCGTAAATAATGCTAACAATAGCCTGTTTACATAACAGAAAAGAGTTTACTGCTATCCTCAGGTAATGTGTTAATACGCGCTTCATGTATTTAGTTTCTTGCTGCAGTTTATTCATCATATATTTATTTCTTTGGGTATCCTGTGAAGATTTGATGGCCCGTCTTTGATTAATGGCTTTAATATTGGGGTTTATGAGCTTCTCATTTTTTTTGCCTTTGTCTTCTGTTGAAAGCAATAAAACCAAATCTAGATTATCATGCCATTTTTTAACAAAAATAAGTAATATAGTTTTTTCACAGTAATGATATATTTAAATATGAACTGTAGTTGAAAATTTGAAAAAATTAATGTAGATAAATGAAGTGAGATGCTATACAAAAGCAAAAATTATACTGTAAGATTATACGGAAAGAACCATGAAACAGACGTGAACCACATTTAGAAAGAGTATGCATAAAAACTATTCTGTGTTTGAACCGTAAAAGTTCTCTGAAAATAACAATAACGGAAAGTGTCTATTTTAGAAGAACATATTGTATGTTGCAGAGGAACACAGTTATTTATTTAGAAAACCTTTGGAGTTAGAAATGCATTAGGTAGATTCTCCATCTTGGTAGATGTGCGTGCGTGTGTGTATGTGTTTGTGTTTCACGGAAAATGAGGGGAAAAAAGCCGTATTAAAAAAACGCAATTGAAAAACTGGGTTCATGCGCATCAGTCAAAAACGTTCAATTTTACAGGAATGTAACTGTTGCCGGCAGATTTTAAAACCTCACTGTCCCTGGCCATGTGAACTAACTGAACCGGTAGAGCCTGAAGCACTTTGGTTTTTTTCCTGTTAAACTGGCCTGTTTCCCCTATTTAGGAGCAGAAAACCTCTACCATTACATGTGTGCTCAGCAATACAGCATTTATCGACAACAGACATTATATGTCTGTATCGCTGGCTTAATCAAAGCCTCTGCAACTAGGTCCTTCCACGATTTCCTGTCATGTTTTATTATGTGACGCTTATTATGTGTGAATTTTATTTAATTTAATTTTTTTAATGTTTACTGATCATTGTATCAGTATCATTGCTGGTACAGTGCTCCTCTGTGCTTAAATTGTGTGTTGGTTTTTACCCTTGATATCTATTATTCAACCTATTGCTGAAGACAAACATTAAAAATGTAAGATATATAGTAAACCAGGGACAGTGTTTTTTTGAGTGGTTTTTGTGAGAATTTCAGAAGCTACTGTACTCTAATTGTATATATTGTGGAGGTACCCTGTCTTCTCAAGCTTTTTTTAAAATTTTAAAGTAAATTTGAAAAACATTTCAACTGCAATAAAAAAAAGTATGTCCATTATTTATAAATAGCAATTTTAATTATGTTTTTGTAGCGTTTCCTTATTGCAGCAGATTGTTGCAATCTTTTTGTTGTTTAAAAAAAACGTTTGTTAGCAATGCTATCATTTTTACCGCAGACACTTCAGAATTTTCAGCTTTCTAATCATGTAGTCTATTTTGTAAGTATTTGTAAAACGGCTTCATGAATTCAGCATTGATATTCATATTGCTAAAAGCTAAAACAAAATATTGTTAAAACCAAAGTCATAAACTGCCAACATCCTGCCAAATTGCAGTATTAACATTTTCTTGAAGGATTTGACAATTCTGTGAATCCTAGACCCTCTTGTTTTAAATTGTCATATATTATTACTTGATCTAAGCTATCACAAAGTCCATAGAAAAAAAGGCTTTTGGGTCCTTCTATGGCAGAAGTCCTACAGTTGTCAGCCTTATGTCATACTACAATAAACTGAGCAGAGGTAAGTGACAACCAGCCCCAGACATGAAAGATGAGTTTCCATTAAATGTTGATTTGGCCATAAACAGCATGTTTGATTGCAGTCAGAAGTCTGATGCTCTAAGGAAAAACGGAAATATATCCATATACAGTGCTCCCCTTATAGGTTAGGATTTGAAATAAAAAAAATTACTGTATGGTTAAAGCATATATTTGGGGCTATTTGTAAACATCATTGGTTTTGATGTCGTCCTTTTTCAGGGTACCAAACGTATTGGGACAGATTAAAATAATATCCAAAATAAGCACTCCTGTTTAGTATTTCGTTACCAATCCTTTGCATGCACTGAATGCCTGAAGTCGGCAACCCTTTGACCCCACCAGGCTCTGTCAGGCCTGTTCATCAGTTGTTGTCGGTTTAGAGGTCTTTTTTGCCTTAAGTCTTATCTTCAGCAAAGGAAATGCATGTTCAGTTGGATTTATATCTGGAGATTGACTTATAGCCAGTCAAGAAAATCTGACTTTTTAGCCCTGAAAAAGGCTAGTTTTTTAGCCCCGAAAAAAGCTCCCTAGTTGCTATGGCAGTGAAGAATGATGATGAATTACTGCTCAACGAGTTTGAATGCATTTGTTCGTACTTGAGCAAACAAGATGTGTGCTTCAGAATTCACTCTGCTGCTGCCATCAGGAGTCACATCATCAGTGAAGACAAGAGAGCCAGTTCCAGCGGCAGCCTCACGCACCCAAGCCACTCAACACCCCGTCCACTATATTGGGCAGTTACATTTTCAGCCACATCTTTCCATTCCTCTGGTACATTGTAATCTTTGTCTCATCTGTCAACAAGACCTTTTTTTTTCCAGAACTATGCAAGCTCTTTTAGGTACTTCATAGCAGACTGTAAGCTGGTCATCCTGTTATTGAGGCGAAGTAGTGGTTTGCACCTTGCAGTGTAGCTTCTTTAGATCTGCTGGTGAAACCTTCTGCAGATGGCTGTGTCTGACACATCCACGCCTACGGGTTCCTGATCTGTCTGCTCGTGATTGCTGAGCTCGACAGTGCTCTCTTTCTTTTTAACGACGTTCCAAACGGTTGTTAATGGCAAGCCTAAGATTTTGGCTATGTCCCTGATAGATTTCCTCTGATTTTCAGCCTTATAATTACATCCTTGACTTTCAATCACTCTTCGTGTTTACGACCACAGCTGTCTTCTGTCTGCAAAAGTGATGTGACGGAATTAACCCGACTAACCAGAAACACCCGTCAAACCGATTGTCCCAATACTTTTTGTGTTATGAAACAGGGAGACTATGTATAGAAAGTGTTGTCAGGTCTAACAGGTGAATCCAATATGCAAACAAATATCCTCAAATAAAAGATGAGAGTCTACACTTTATCCTTATAGTAATGAGTCATTTGATTACAAATCCAAAATTTTGGATTAAAAAAAAAGTATTGGGCCAAAAAAGTATCAGTGCTTCATTGTCCCAATACTTATAGAGGGCACTGTAGGTGTATATCCTGTTATTGAAACACTTGTTGTCATGTGTCAAATAAGGATCTAAACGTCATTGTTGAAATATTTAAGCTAAATCCGGGATAATGTTTTTCAATAGTTAAGATGTATTATATGCATACTGCAGCTGCAGTTTAATAATACAACTGAACACTACTTCGTGTTGAACATGTGAAGTCTAGAAATGTTCCATATTTGCAAATGCTTTATTTAACAGACTGATTATTCAGCTTTAAATGCATTTTAAATGTGTAGAGGATGCAGGATGTGGAAAAGGGTGGCTGTTCGAAACAGGTTGAGGATAAAGTAATTCAGTACTCACAGCTGTGACTTTCCTGTCAGCTGGAATCGGTTGAGACTGTGAGTGCACTCCTCCAACTCAAATAAACCCTTACCGGGGAGGAGGTGGGTGTGGGCTCTCGCTCCCCGTGCCCTGTCAGTGGAGCCGTCTCTCTCTCCTTCCTGTTGTCGCCGTCTCACCCTGCGCACGTTTCCTCTCCCTCTCCGGGTTATTTTCTCTGACCCAGAGACACCTGACAGCCTTCCGCCAGTTAAAGGCGAATTCATTTTAAATCAAAAGTCGCCCCCGACGGACTGCGCTGGGAGCCCTCTTATCGTCCCTGCGCTCAGTTAGGCTTCGACGTTGGCCAGGAACGCCGTTTTGTTTGCTTAATGTGCATTTGTAATGTTCAGAATCTTTAACCTCTCGTCAACAGGTTTGCTTTCTGTTTGTCTGTCATATCCTCGTGTAGGTGTTTCCAGTAAACTGAGAAACCACAGATTTGAGCTCATTAAAGCACTCGTTGCACGAAGCTGCACTAGCATGAAACAAAAGGGTGTAAATATTTTTTGGCATGCACACCTTTTTTTGCGTTTAAATACAAGTATTTTGGTGTCTGATTGTCATTGATTGCATTGTACTCTAATGTGACTAATGTCTTCGTAATTTTCTCTGCAAAAACAGAAGCACTTTTAGTCTGCGATGTACCACCGGTTTCACCTTAAATTATGTTAATAACCAGACATAATTTGAAGCCCTGTTCTGTGACCTTCTAAGGTTAAATTAACCTTCAAAACCTCCCACGACACTCTCTGTTTTCACACGTGACCGTAAACATCAGCAGAACACAGTCTGTCTCACTCTGGTTTCACTTTTAACCACTTTTAACTTCTGCCCTGCCTAACTTGTGTTGTCCTCCTCAGTAAATGAGTTCTAACCCAATGCAGAACGGGGCAAGCCTCCGTTTCTCCTACGGCCTGATAATAAGACTGCTGCATGGATGCAGACGGGGGACACATTTCAAAGCTAAAGAAAAAGAATAGAAAGCTCAGTAAAGGATTCCACCGGTTCATCCTGGAGTCAATTCATTGGTTCAGCAGTGGGTCACGGAAATGGCTAAGATATACGGTTACAGTTAGCCCCCACACGTGCGGCTGCCTTGGTGACATTTTCTCAGCTGTATTTTCTCACCCGCCACCACTGTATCAGAATGCAGCTGAGCCACCTCTGAATAGCTACGCGATTCATCAATTTCTTCCATTTTTTATGCTAATTAGTGTGGGCAGCTGTGCGATGTGGTGGCAAAGGGTGTTGGGCTGGTGACCGAATGCTAATCCGCTCAAACCTCGTCTGTCAATTTGCTTTCGTGCTCATCCTCGCATTGCTTTGACCTGAACCTCTACCCGCCCTGCCACCACACCACCTCCATTCCAAGGGAGCTTACGTTGACCAGCACCTTCTCAACAAGTGAGTAATGAAGGAACGCCTTTAACCAGATGATCATGACCTGTGTGGACACAAGACCACCTGTATGCAATTAAAATCAAAGGTTAGCTGAAAAAAATAAATATATTTTTGCGTATGTGAATTGGGGTCATGGAGCAGGTACTGGTTGTTTAATGAATTCACAGAAATGCGTTTCTGTTGGTGTATGTATACTTATCTCTAATTGTATTTCTGGCTGGTCTACTATATGCTAATCATATTAGCTTATGTTGAATGAAGAAATCATTAGCAAAAAAATGTACATTTAGAAAATAAATATGTACGCTGTGCCAGTCATTTAATTGTTGCCTGTGCATTAATCCAGTGCATCCCTGGAAATAATACAAGGTTGGTTTGAAAATGTCGTTAAGTAGCTCTGTTGCCCATAATAACGTCGGCCACAGTCTCCGCTGCTGAATGATTACGCCGTTCCGGTGCCCCCGGTTATTTCGAGGCGATGATTGAAAGGGTTCTCCCTCACGCATTGAGAAAAGGGAGAGTACGATAACTGCACTGTACCTTGATGTTTCCATGCTAGCCGGCCAACCGGGGAAGCCGGTGCCTGTCCGTGTCCATCACCAAGTAACTGGAGACCCACAAGCCGAAACACTGCTTGGCCCGGCAGACACCAGACGATAGACAGGTGTAACAGAAGCTTTTACCTGAGGCTTTTAACGTATTTACTCTTTTACCACAATACGACTGCTCACAAATGATTGTGAAAGATTGCAAAGGGCTGTCGAGAAAGGAGGTTTTTAAGCAGTGACATGCATATTCTCAATACGGAAAGAGCAGGGGTAGAAAATGAACGCGATGAGACCTGTGCACCTTCTGGTAAATGAACAACGATGGACTTCCCTGACAAGCAGAGATTTGTTTGATAGTAGGATCGAGCTGTAACTGGAATGAGATGGAAGATATGGATCTGTATGGTGGTGGTGGCGGCGGTGCTTGGTGGGGGAGGCGGAGGGTGTATTGGGAGGCGAAAGGTTAAGCTTTCAGACTGGAAAGGGGCCAAGTTTTCATCTACATAAACCTGACCTGGCAAGCCGGGGAGGTTTCTGGAAGGTCATTACTTGAACTTGGCCAGAGCTTGCTCCGCTCTGCCAAGCTCTCAAGTTGTAGCTCTTAGCAGACCACTGCTCCATTCCAATGAAGCCCTTTTCTATAGGATCTGTCTGCAAAGCCTCTTGACACCAGGAGAGTAGGTATTGTGTGAATTGCCTGACTTGGCTTGTTATAGCCAAACTCACCGTCAGAGCAGCGAGTCTTTTGGATTTTACATGCATCTTTTCTTTCCGAGGTTTGATCTGTTCTGGTGGAATTGGCTGGACAGTCTTCAGTACTGACACAAAACAGTTAAACAGGATCATACCAAATTGCCTTTAAATGTATCATCACACATGTGACCTAATTCTCCACAACTGCTGCAAATTTATTCCACAAACTCCAGTTTCCAGACTGAAGACAACCTGATATTGAAAGTGACCGGGATGACACAAAAATACCCCATATTCTATTAACAAAATCTAAATCAACGCAGTCTCTGTGTGTATGGGCCATTTTAATGCCTTTAAAAAAAAAAAAAAAAGGTTGTTAACACCTGTATGTCTGCTGTTTGTATTTAAACCCACTTCCTACACTGAGGCCTTCATGGGCTTTTAATACAGTCGACTACACTTGTAAACGAGTGCCACATTTTCTGCTATAGAACAAGATTTGTCAAGTCGTTTGGGCAGCTAAGTCTCACCACCGTAAGACCACAGCCTGATTTCGAGTGGCAGAATTTCTCTCTCACGGGAGAACGGGAGCGGTTTTCTTGTCTTTGCGTTTCTCTCGTGTCCCCTGGCAAACTCAAGCGCTAAGTCCAACTGTCATTTCTGGCAGGCTCTTTTACAAGCCAGGTCCCGTGGACTGTGCCTTGAAGTCTCGGCTTCCTCAGTGTATAAAATAAATAAATACAATTTTTGAAAAAAGAGAAATTCTACAAGCAAAATCCAGAAGCTGCAGTCAAACCAGGTTATTGTGCAACAGTGTGTTTTCATTAGCAGGGGAAAAAAAGTGTATTTTAATTGGTTTCAGCTGAATGGCCCTCCCTCCTCCTTCCGACCGGGGTCTGTAATCCTGGGGTTGGGTATAAACACAGTAAATGTTTTCAGTGCTCTCTTCCTGGGTGGCCAGTCAGTCAGTCAGACCTAAGAGTAATAGCGAGGAGCTCAGTTTCCTCCACCCCTGCCCCCCCACCTCTCAGAGCCCATTCTTCATAGACTCCACTTTTACCCAAATAATCTCTCAGGCTGGAACAGTTCCTGGGTGAAAAGGCAGCTCTCCGAATTTTTCGCCTTGATTTACTAGGGGAATTTTAATCACGTTGCACCTCTTGAAGATTTTTTGGCGCTGCAAGTTAAATGGGGTGCCTGTTGTGCGGCTGACAGGCAGATGTATTTGATGCTGTTTTATTTATTTATTTATTTATATACGTTTAAAGAACTTCAGGAACGCCTTGGGGTTTTCTTACATTTTCTGTTGTCACCTCTGGCCGTGTTAAATGAAAAGCGGCATTCATGTAATACTCCCAGAAACTGTAAGGCACGTTTTTTGGGGCCTGACCTAAGGCTGCGTCCATGTGACCTGGATCTCCAGACTTTACAGCTTCAGTTATGGACATTTGAGTAGTGTAGGTAAAAAGGTTTGCTGACTTTTGTGTGTGTGTGTGTGTGTGTGTGTGTGTGTGTGTGTGTGTGTGTGTGTGTGTGTGTGTGTGTGTGTGTGTGTGCGCGCGCGCGTGTGGGTGTATGTGAGAATCAAATACTCTACTTTTCTGTTCCAGGTGGGTGGGCTACAGAGATTTGTATTAAGGGCACACAATGCCTTTGAAATGCTGCTCAAATGTGTTGTACTTTGATACTCTGCTCTACATCAGCCAGCGCTGTTTTGCAGTTTACATTTTTTTATAACTACCATCAATCGCTCTTTGTCAATTTTCAAAGCAGTTTTCCTGATTTCTGAGGTCTGTGTAATGTTCGCCCCATGTTTGCGTTTTAGCCCGAGCAGGCATTTGTACCGCGGTAAAATGGCATTTTCTTGTGGTGATCTCGGAGCCCTCGGGCTTCACTGGCGACCGAGTCGGGGTCTCGGTTCCGCCGCGCAAAGACCCGACCTGGTGCTTTGAAGGAGCAGATGGAAACTGTTACGGACGGGATGCGTTAGACGGCTCTCGCCTTGCTGTGGCTCACCACTGAATCTGCCCCTAAATAGCGTGCAGCCCGTTTGTTCCATGTGGCTCACGGGCGGCGGGTCTGGAATGCACATACTCGCCCCCTCACCACTGCAGCTCTATGGGAATTCCCAGTTCACAGCAAGGCGCTCTGTTGCGCGCCGCGTCCTGACTCTAATAGGGGCTCGCTGTTCTAACTGTAATTATACTGTGGGTCTGAGACACACCACTGGCAAAGCTGGCCACCGAGGAATGAGTTTATAACCCGACTTCATTTAATTTCCACTCAGCCATGTGCGCAGTCCAGTTCTATGATGCCATTTCCAGTTATGGGTCTTCAGCAGGGTAATTGGAAGGGTAATTAGAGCTGCAGAGAGCTGCTTGCCTTTGAAGTGCATGGTTGGTGGCGCGTTGCTGGAGAGCGTCACCTGCGCAACATTGCTACGCTGCCCCCTTTTTCTCCACAGTGGGTTTGTTAGTCCTTAAGAGTGTGAAACCAGGACACTTGAAAAATCCATCTTACTAATAACAAACTGTTTGGGAAAATACTGGTTTAGATGACAATCGAATTTGCCATTGAATCTAAACATTTTATCCAAAAATAAGTTAATTTTAGTACATGGATCCTTTACAGTGCTGTTTAATTGGTCATCTTATCCATTACACTGTTAGTTTTTCTTTGTTTGTCTAAACGTACCGTAGCACTCGTTACACTTGCTGTTTTCACTGGTGCTGCTGAGGCTAAGTACCTTACTCGTGGGTTTAGCAGCTGTGCCCGACGTGTGACTGGAGCTGACATCTCTCAGACCCCACATCCAGCACTTTACCCATCAGTCACCCTGCTGGCTGCAGCACCTGAAGGGCACGGACGCACTGGACACGACACGGCATTCACAACTGGCCTGTGTCGACTTTCCTGGGTCAACAAAGTGTGTGTGTCATCTCACGTGATCACCTCATGTGATCGACTGCATGCGTTTAGAAGCCTACAAGCAAACATGACAGTGACTCTCTGACTATGGCCAGTTGGTATCAAGAGCCGGGCGTCCTTCAAGTCGTTAATAAGCCCTCCCCGAACTCAGGCCGGTCCCTCCTCCGTTATAATCCCGTCTGAGGCATTTTATAAACAAATTACCGCGGACGGGGAACGCATCCTCCACCCCTCGGCATTTGATTTTATTCAGTGCGTTCTGCCGTGGCGGTTTTGTGGCTCCTAAATGGATTGTCACAATACAAATTCATTGAACCTATGTGCGCCTCTAAAGATTATGGATTAACCCACCGCCCTGTTTTTATAAGCTGATGCGCGGCCGCAAAGCGACTCGGTTTTTAATAGTTTTAACCTTTCCCGAGGTAGACTGTCATCTGGTCGTCCTGCATCGCTATTGATTATTTTTCACACTATGGGGGCCCAAGCAAATGGAGAGTGCAATTTAAAAGGATCCGTTTTTTCTTTTTTTGAAATTTGGCTGCCATTATGTTTGGGAGCTAGGAAAGCATTACATTTGGTCGCCTTTCCCCCTCCATCTGCTGAAGCAGCGTTAAAAAGGCCCGCAGTGGGGACCCCCCCCCCACCACCCGGATACATACTTTATGTTCCATAAAAGCTGAGTTGTGGTGATTTTAAAAGACAGGGGCACATTTGAAGAAAATAATTGACTTCATAGCACTGTAGATAAAATAAGCGTGGCGGCTCTGATAATATCCCCTGATTTATGGGCGCGTTAACGGAGCGTTGAGCGCGTTGGCACTTTCCCTTTGTTTATAACCCACCTAAGCGCGGACAGTGCGTTACCGCTGATTACCGCGCAGTAGCTTTGGCGCCAGCCCCATCATTTCCCACCACTACTAGCTGGTGCAGCCTTAGAAAACGGCTTGGACCCGGCCGCGGTGGGAAGCAGGTCTACTGCCAAGGTCAAACACACTTCTAACGGCGACGATGCGCAGAAATCACAAACAACGGGAAATTGCTTTCCGCTTTCCAAGTTCTTGTCATGACGTTTTCTCTTGATGCTACTCAGGGTTAATGTGCGGAAGGGAAACAGTCCAACAAAAGTCACAGGAGAAGCAATAGGTTCGGATTTACATCTATGCACTTACATGTGCGTGTAAGTGCCGTTATCTCTTATAAGATGCTTCGTTTGTATATCTCTGATATGACGTCCCAAACTTGCAAGAGTAAGGCGTTTCAATCCTGGCCCTGGCGTCATTGGGTTTTGTTACAGCTTGGCTCCAGCTTAATTGGAACACCACACTCTGTGGGAAGTTGTACTGATTTTGCTGATATTATCATTACTCTAATCATCTTGACTTTGCTTCTGTTTTGACAGGGAGGGACATTTGAGTCAATCCATTTCAACGCAGGCTTCTGCTGAAGCTGACCCTCGTTGTTGACGTTTCGAGACCTCAGTGCTGGGAAGCTCAGTTCAGTCCCTTTACTGCTGAAGCCAGTCATGCTCCAACATGCAGAAATAGCTGTGCAAGATGGGTCCATCAGTGGGATGGCTTGTGCAACGGACGATTTCTCCTGTGATTTTAACACTATGCAGTACCGCATCAGCTACCCCACGCCTCTCCTGACATGAGTTGTGAACTTTGCATGTAATGGTCTGGGAGGTCGGTCAAGCTTGTCTCTACAATTGCTGGAAAAATGCTTCCACAAATGTTCCATGGTTTTACTTCATGTTGCTTGGGCCATTTACTACGCGTTGTCTGAGCCGCTCGGTACATGTTGCTTGAGGAATTTATCAAGTAGTATAACCTTCTGTATCACATCCTTCAGTTACATTTGGTTTGATTGATTCCAGTGGAAAGCTTGTGCCACAATACAAATCCAGTAGGAGCATGTAAGAATAATTTATAACAAATAATAACAACAACAATAATAACAACAATAACAAAGAAAACGTATTGCTACTAATCAATGTTTGAGAAACGTGCCTCAGAACCAGGCCTTGTGAAGGAACTTCTCTCAGAGATCAGATTTCACCGTGATGCAACGTCCCTCTCTGCATGATGATGATAGAACAATCATGCGCACATGGTGAATCTGCACATGTGTTCTTCTGTCAGGGCATTAAAGCCGTTTCGAATTTCAGGTCAGGGGTCAAACTGGACCCGGCCAACCTTAGTCCAATGTCTCGGGCGGCGATTGGAATACCATCTCTGTAGTGATTGATGGGAGTTGTCTGCAAATCATCCCTGGCTACTGTGTTTTTCAGTGTTGCATCGTGTTTAAACTTTGAAGGCGAAATAAGAACATACTCTCGGCAGTGGAATAAAACTCAGTCTCCCTCACAGAGAAGGGAGAGTAGATGATCGGAGATAATGCATCGCAGGTCACAGAATGAACGATAAAAATCTGTCCTAGGCGGAAGTAAAGGCGGTCTTGTTTTCTTTCGGTTCTGTCAGTACAAAAAAGAAACAGCGTTGTAATAGTCCAATGGCATAAGTGATATATATATAAAGTTGATCTGCTGGTTATGGGGAATAAAAGAATAAGCCCTCTTATCAACAGGGGGGATTTTCCTTTTCAGTAAGTACAATAGTTTGTATTAGAAAAATGACAGCATTTATTTTCTGGGTTCCTTTTGTCAGAGAAAGGAAGATATTGCCTTGTGTATTTAAGTGACTTTTTGTTGCTGTAATGCTGGAACCTACTTTAGATAACATCCAACACCCCCAGGAGTTAAAAATATCTTTGGATCTCTTTGCTGGTGTAAACAGTGCCATTTATATAGGAAGGCTTTAATTTATTAATTATGTATTTTCAAATTTAAAAAATATAGCTGTGAGTTTTCTGAAAATAAAAGGCAAGATATGCATTTTATATTATACATTTTTTGTTTGAAGCATCCAATTAAGCTGGTAAAAAAAAAAAAAAAAAAAAAAAAAAAAAAAAAATAAATAA
>JAOYSI010000008.1:1681475-1705098 GCA_025775065.1 Hiodon alosoides
AACAGTTGTTGCCTTCTCACCAAGCTGCTTGCCTATTGTCCTGTAGCCCATCCCAGCCTTGTGCAGGTCTACAATTTCATCCCTGATGTCCTTACACAGCTCTCTGGTCTTGGCCATTGGTCAAATACTTGTTCTCCGCACTGTATCTATCCTTATCCATTGGCAAGCCTCAGAAACACTAATAGTTTTGGCTTAGTTTTCCTGTGAGACATATTGGAAGTAGAGGCGCAAATCGGTGCTTAAGCACCAAAATTTGAATGGCTCGGCATCAAAGGGTTAACCGGTTCTATTACATTAAAAATCCAAATGTTATTACAAATAGGACATTTATTACATTAATTGGCGTTATTAAATTAACCTGATTACAGGCACCCTAGCTTTTGTACATAAATTTAGTCTGATATTAATATTTATGTTTTGTCCTCTGCACTGTTGTGTAAGTAGAAAAAAACTAATTTTAGATTTCCAAATACTCTTTTTCCAAAAGAAGACCTGCAACAGGTTTTGCCTCCATAGAGCTCTCAACATCATCAAGGCTGGGATTAACTGGACAGACTGAAGCAAGCGAAACAAAGTCTGTGAAAGTTATCCAAGATGCTCTCTAAAATCTACCTGACAATTGTTTTATAAAACTGCACGGCAGTTTACCTAAGAGAATTGAAACGGTATTTAAAGCAAAGCAAACAAATATTTTCTTTGTGTTTTTTACATTTTTTATTGTTTTTACTGTTTACTGCAGTAGTTTTTGTTTAATATTTAGAAACTTTTCATTAAATCATTTTTGAAAGAAACTTCATGTAACCCATATGAAGGGTTACCGTACATAAACTAATGGGTTCAATTGAATATATTCAGAGTAGCTCTGTGGTAAGCTGAGGATAGTGAGGAAGGAAAAAAACTAAAAGGGAGATCAGCCCTTTTTTGCTAGGTTCCTCACAAAGAAAAAAACACAGTTTAGTTAAGTTAAACTCAGAAGAATTGCTTTCAGGAAAAGCTTTATTTATCGGTTGCTCAAAAAATTATTTTTATGTTCCAAGCAGTGGTGTAGTCTAATTTTTTGTACTGAGTATACTGTGATTTTTCCCTTATACTCACCCGTCCCAGAGCGGCACCCCATAAGTACCACCACACTTTTTACATGTAATTGAGAGCATTCTGCTTATGTGTTATCAACATGTCAATTTATTATAAGCAACACAAGACTTTAACAGCCAATGAGATTTACAGCTGGGGAGACTGGACTGATTTTCTACTGTTTAGGCTTAATCCAGGGTTTCCGCTGGGTCTTAAGAAGTCTAAAAAAGTCAATCAAAATTTTAGGCCTTAAAAAGTCTTAAATTCACTAAAGTATTGTGTTCTAGGTCTTAAATAATTTTAAACAGGTCTTAATTTTTCTACATCCATGTAATGCTATATCTGATGCTCATTGAAATGCTCCGGCAGGGCTTTTGAATGTTTTTTTTTTTTTTTTTTTGATTCCGTGTTGTTGTAGTTCTTTCTTTCACTAGTCCAAATATAATTTGCTATATTACGACTACAAATGAGACCAACATGCAACTAATATTGCAGCCACAGACATAAAACAGATTTTATTCTTCAGCTATAGGGAAGTGCAAGTTTAGTGATACTTGGCTAGAAAAAACTGAATTTAGGGCTTGGTTAAAGCCAGTTGCTAACGGGGGCTGGAGTCTCATGCATCTAACTGCTATGAAGGGTCTCCAGCAAACGACAGCCATCAGCCAGCTGGCCAAGTATCTGGCAGCTCCAGCCCTGGGCCCAGCATTACCTCCACACTGCCTAGGCGAGACCCACACAGAAGCTCCGCAACTCCCGTAAGTGACCTCCGTGTTGCTTTTGGATCAGAGCCAACACTAAGAGCGGAGGTGATCTGGGTCCTCCACTAGACACCAGTCCTATAATGCGAATGAGGAAATTTGGGAATTGTTTCAGACAATGTTTCCGGACTCTGACATCGCTAAATCATTCAGGTGCAGGAAAGATAAAACTGCCTACATTACGCGCTTTGGACTAGCGGATTTTATCAAGAGAGACCTAATTTCCAAAGTGATGGGATCGTTCATGCTGATGTTCGACGAAAGTCTGAATCGCACCACAAAAACGAAACAGCTGGACCTGCACGTACATTTTTGGGAGGGCCGCGGGCAAGTACAGTCAAGATACCTGGAATCCCAGTTCATTGGGCATGCAACAGCCGTGGACTTAATGAAACGAGGACTTAATGTGAAAGTAAGTAAATGCTTTATTTTAGCAAACATTTTTACTGTCATGTTTATATATATTTTTTCATTAGCAAAAGGGTGATTAGAGTGATATTTTCTCTTGTGTGAAGTGGATCGTACCCATTTTTCATATTTTCATACTGTTTCTACTCCCTGTTAAACAGTATGGTGTCAACCAATTATAAGAAATAATTCAATTGTATTCAACTTAATTGGTATAACACCAATAACAGTAGGATGGAGGAGACCTTGAGCATATCCATCCATATCTGCCAAGGGCCGGAGTATTAGGACAATTGTGTTGTACATAATATAGGCCTATACATGGTTCCATGGGGCATAGTAAAAATGTATGGACATGGAATATATACACAATTAATAGAAAAAGGAAGGGGGGCAGCATTCACAGTGTAATGCATCCCTACTCATTTCTTGGTTAATTTGAAACAACACCAGAAATAACTGAATATGCCTGAATGAATATGAATTGAAGTGTTGTTTGTTTAGTTTTTTCTCCCTCAGGAGTTTGTGGACCCCCTTGACCTAAGGAGACTGGTGTCCATTTCAATGGATGGGCCTAATGTGAATTTAAAATTTTATGAACTCTTCCAACAAGAACACACAGAAAGGTATGGTGGTTCTCAACTTATTGCTGTAGGGAGCTGTGGACTCCACACGTTACACGATGCTGTCAAAACTGGCTTTTCCATGTGGAGAAACTGCTGAGAGCCATGCACACATTATTCCACAATGTGCCAGCAAGGAGAGAAGACTACACTGCTGTGACCAACTCCACCGTCTTCCCTTTATCTTTCTGTGGTCATCGGTGGCTTGAAAACCAGCCTGAGCTAGAGAGGGCTCTTGAAGTTTGGCCATCATTTACACAGTATATGGATGCGGTGAGAAGATACCCTGGGACAGCATCTTTTGACACAGTGGATGAAGCCATGAAGGACACTCTCATCGTGGCCAAATTACACTTCTCCTTGACTGTTGCCAGGCTTTTCAATCCCTTTTTGAAGAGGTATCAAACAGATGAGCCAGTGATGCCTTTCCTCAGCAATGACCTGGCTGAGTTGATCAAGGTAGTGATTTATACGGATAGCTCTGTACATTATCAGCACAGAACTAATACCACTGCTGATTAGGCCTAATTGATGTATAAACTTTGTTAATGAAAAATAAGTAATTTCTTAAACTTTTATTAATGTGAATTATGATGTGATGTTATATATGGCTTTATATTTTAGAGTCTACTGAGATGCTTCATTAAGAGAGATGTCCTCCAGGACATCACCACACTGCAGCTTACCAAACTAGATGTAGCTGATAATGTTGTGGTTCCCAATTCGACAGCCAGTGATTGCTTCAGGAAATTCAGGTTTTTGAACACTTCAAACGTACCCACCCTTCCTCTAATGGGAGGTGGCCACAGCATCATCACAATGTTTAACTGTTTAACTTAACCTATTGGTCCAAGCTTTTACCCTCCTGTCACAGTTGTCTCTCAGAGAAACCATTGTGGTTACCTCCTTGTCTATAGGTAATTCCGCCTTCACTTAATTCTCTTTTGTTGGAATTGGTGAACCACTGTGGTTTTATTGCAGTTCCAGCAACATAGTACCTTCTAAGCCATAACATTCTATCAGAACCCATCATATAATTTGTACATCAAACCATGTTTATTGTCGTATAACCTTTTGCCCCACCATATAATTGCCCACCTAACCATGTTTATTGCAATCTGAACTTTTACCCCACCATATAATTGCCCACCAAACCATGTTTATTGCAGTAACCACATTCCGTTAGATGAGCAATTAACCTAGTGGAACCACCATAATAAGAAGAACTGGCTCCAACCAAAGGACATTGACATCGGCTTGGGTGCTGAGTCAGTCCTCAAGGTAGTGTGGTAATTTAGAAAGATCTTTTTATAAATTATGTTCAGCAGCAGCAAATAATTTTACTGTACAAATTATTGACTGCTTTATTCCCACTTCCAGAGCAGGAAAATTGTTGAGCTCAGAGTCCTTGAGTTTAGAATAGACAGCAGGCAGGGACTTTTAAACATCATCAGGAAAATGCAGGAGAAGAGCCCTCTCAGATATGCAACAGATGGTGTGTCTAGATCCCTCTGTCATGGTCAGAGACCCAGACAAGTGCTAGAGGCAGATGTCTTTTTCAGACATTTGCGGGACAACCAACAGACATGAGGTGCTGGTAGGAATAGTTGTAGAAGAGGCTTTTAACAAAAGTATGAATATTTCATAGTGCTGTTAACAGAATCTATGTTACGGCCAGACCTTTTTTGCATTACCTTTTTAAAAGATGTTTAATTTCACATATTTTTGTGTGCGTATCTCTTACTTTTGTCTCTTACTTTTTGTAAGCACCTGTTTTGTGTATTTTGTGTGTCTTTTTCACTTGTTTTGTTTTAGGGGATGTCATTCTTCAACAATTTGAAGCCTTCCTGTCTGTTGAGTGCAGGAGTGAGGTGTTCCTCTCCTTCCATCAATGCAAAAGAGGCTTGACGTCTTCTTGAGCAGTTTCCTTAGTAACTACCTGGAGCTTTTTGCTTTTTGCCAGAAGCTTCTGGTTTTGTCTCATGGACTGGCCACTGTTGAGAGAGGCTTTTCTGTTAATAAAGAAATCAAAACCAGCGACATGCAAGGGGACTCTTTAGTAGGATAGAGGCTGGTATGTGATTATGTCACTCGACACGGGGGTGTTACCAAAGTCCTCCTGACAAAAGAACTCTTGAGTTTGGTGGCATCTGCCAGGACCAGGTACCGTCTCTACCTTGAGACAGAGAAAAAAGAAAGAGTCCCTTGCACAGGGCCAAAAGAGAAGGGCGGCCGAGGATTTTTTGGAGGAACGCAAAAAAAGAAGGAACACTATACAAACAGTTGCTGAAAGTCTTTCCAGAGATGCAAACACATTTGCAGAGGGCAAGGCTGGCAGTCAGATGTCTCAGCTTATAACCAAGTCAAACGCTCTGAGGAGGGCCAGTAAGGAGAAACCAGCTGAGCTCAAGAACATTGAGGAGGAGATTCTGGCCAAGGGAGAAGAGCTGAGATTAATGTAGTGCACACACACACAGACACTCGCACTCACGCATCCGCAAACTCATGCCAAGATGCTTGTATGTTTTTTTCTGTTGCGACAATGCATCTAACTTGTGTTCAGTACTATGTTCAATTTGAATAAATGAATTTACTTTGCAAGTAATTTTGTGACTCTGCACTCTGCAAGTTTTTTTTTTTTTTTGATGAAAATATATGGTCTTAAATTTCATTCATAATGATTCAAAGGGTCTTAAAAAGTCTTAAATTTGACTTGGTGAAACCTGCAGAAACCCTGTAATCACATCAAAGTCAGCCAGTTAAGAGCTACATTTAGCCTTAGATGTTATATGAATATGGTCCTTGGAGCACAGGTTTTATTAGCTGGCAATTTTCAATGCACATTTAAGAGTGCAAGTTGCAACTATTCTTACCAATAATGGAAAGCTGAGGCTTATCAGTAGCAGTAATAACAATGAACATTTGTGCAGTTCTATCACCAACACTCATTCATTACAGAATATTATTAACTGAATTATGAGGATACAAAAAGTGGTCCACATCTTCTCAAGCACACTTATCTTCCAAAACCACTGTCAAACTTTGGCTATGTACTGTATCAGCTTAAATGCATGAGAAAGCATCCAGGAACTGCTACAAGACAAATAAGCTTCAAATAAGAAAAAACAAACAAGGTAAATTACCAAATAAGTTTCACCTCAAGAAATGAAGGCTGAAAAGGCACTTAACATTGTCAAAGTATCCATACTGGGTTCACTTTGTTAGTCCACAGGCCCTGGAAAAAGAATGGAACACTTACAGACAGTCAAGCCTAGATTGCTGTAAGAAGGGGAGGGGTGAGGTCAATATGGGGGGGAGGGTGGGTAGCCTGGTAGTCTACAAAGCTTTCCAAATATTTTTGTACTCGAGCATCTGAGGTGTGCATTGCCTCCTTGCTTGCGTGGCAGAACGATGGCTTCTCAGCCATATTGTAACATACTTCCTTGGCTCAAAAAGTCTTACAGGGGGCCCATTGATGCTGATCATCATCAAATGACTTACATTGGACAACAACAGTGTAGATCTTTTGTCCGTGCATACGTTGTTCATGAGACTGAAGCCCCTTTTCACACTCAGCAGTTTTAGGTTTTCAGGCTCAATGTCTAGGTGCTTACAAAAATCTCTACCATTAACTGCTTGCTCTTCACAAAGATTGAACCGCCTGCACAGCCGTTTTACTTGTGCCTCACCATGCCGTATGAACGGTGTTGATGGCCAGTTGCCTGTATCCAGAACGCTGAGATAATTAAGCATTTCACTTTCAAATGAGAGGTGCTTCTCCATGTTGTTGATCAGACTTTGTAGGAACTGCTTTGCATTGATTGGTGTGAGCTTTGCATTTGACTCCAGGGGAACCGATCCAAAATGTCCCAAAGCCTGTGCTGTCAGTGCCTCCTCTGATTTCTCTCCTGGGGTGTCTTTGAATGATGCTAGCACTCAGAAGCTGGTCTGCTCTCAAGAGTGAGATTGAATGGGCCTGGAGTTGCTGAGACAGGTTTGCATGTTCAGACAGTTCATCGTACATGAGTCCAAGGTTACACAGGAATTATTTGCTTTGCATACGACGTGCCAGGCCTCTGTAAGTTTGTCCATCTTCGCTGTTTCTTGTTTTGTCTCCTGCAGAATTTTCAAAGAGTCAGTTGAGTGCTTCATATGACCTCCACACAGCCTTTACAGAACAGAAGCTGCTGGCCACCCATCGCGTACTTAAAACTCTGCCGATTTTCAGCCTGGTTGGAACACCAGAGTTCTTGCCAAACATGACACTGGCTCCATCAGAAACAAATGAGACCCAGTTCTTTTGAAGCCACTCTTCACTGAAGCCTGCAGTGTCCAAACTGTTAAGTAGAGCTTCTTCTATATCCTCTGCCCTTTGGCTCTCCAGCTCAACCAGCTCCAAGAACACAAATGCAGGAGTAGCTGAGGCTTTCACGTGGATAATCATGGCAGATTTGTGGCTGAGAGATGTAGCCTCGTCAATGAGAACAGACAACTTACTTGAAGACGACACAATACTGTGAATTATGTCCTTTGCTATGTGTTCCAAAATTTTTGTGGAACTGTACCTTGAGTGCAGACTACTGCCCATGTTGACACCATTTTTTTCCCTGAAGCTCAATGAATTGTCATGGTCGGTGAAAGGTCGGTTCATCTTCGCAAGATAGTATGCTGTTCTGAATACAGCATCTGTCTCAGCCAACACAGTCTTTGACACAGTTCTCACCAAATTTCCTGTCCACCCTTTTCAGTGAGCTCCTGGCTATTTTGTGTATCCTGGATGTCTCATGGCATTGTATCTTGTTCCTCAAAGAGGCCAGAGATGTTGCGATCTGTTTGCGTTTTGAGGACTGGATCTTAAAGTACACCCATCCTCTGTGAGGATGCCAGTTGATTTTGTTGCGCTGCAAACGGCACAACCTGGAAGTAAACAAAACCATGACTAATTAACATCATCATACAAGTTTTGTATCTATATTAGCAATAACATCTGCTGAACAGGGCCAAAATTTACTAAAAAATATTTAATAAACTCTTTACAATCTTCACACCATGGCTAACAAATGCATCAAAAGCAGGCGAAAGGAGAAAAATGTTACACAATAGCCAATTATCTGACAACTATTGATAACTAACATTACCATATAGCAATTTAATGGTGTAAATGTTTTAAATTAATGCATATTTAAGATGACCATGGATTAACACTCATTTGCATAGTCATTGACTTTATGAATTTCAATTGTTTATATCAGCTTTGCCTGTGTGATCTACCTAACTTTCTGTCCCTCCACTCTTTAAATTCCCTAGCCTGACTTTCAGTCCACAAGGCTGGCAAGGAGCGCTCATCTCGCTCAGTCTCACCATCTGAAACAAGGAGATATAAACATTGTATTGTGTTTACTACTGTACACAGACACACACACACACAGTAACTAAGTTATCTCTCCCCTTCTCCCGCTTTCATTGATCAACCACACTAATGTTAGTGAAGTTAGCTAGTTCTAGATACAATTAAATATACCAACAATCCCTTGCTGTTACAGTTACGTTAATGATAACGATAATGATAACTTTTATGCTACTTTTACTTACCAGGTAACGTTACGATAGCATCGGGTTCGTTTTCTGTAGTTTCATTTTCTGTAGTTTCTGTAACGTTAACGTTCGTGTCATCTGCTGCAACTGCAGTGTCACCCGAAGCAGCAGTTGCTTCAGGGGCAGGCTAACGAAAACACTGAAAGAGTGTAGTTTGAGTTTGCTTTTGTTTCATATCTCCTTTAGTGATTCACATTAGTCAATTTCAAACTTGTGCCGAGAATGACCGCCAAGCAAATGTGTTGTTGTTCCTTGGTAGCTGACATCAGATCCAGGTCACAGGCTATGGAAGCCACATTGGTCCAAAAGTCAACACAGACGGGGTGAATTTGTGAATGAAGGTGTGAAAATTCTGTCACAAAATGATGTTGTTATGTATCCTCATGCTTTTTTAAGTGGGTATACGGAAACCCTTGAGCTTTCCTAGTGGGTAGTAGCTACCAAAAATTTTATTAATCTTGTAGAAAACAACAAAACAAAAACAACTAGAGGTTAAATGTGAAATGTGTGAATCTTTTTCTGTTCGAGTTAATGTATATCCTTGATAAGAGTTTCATTATGAGGAAGAAAACTGTGGAATAGGCACAGAAGCGGCCCTCTTCCGGGGGGCCAGAGCTGATTGAATTGGCCCAGAATTGGGTGTCGGATTCAGGCCGGAATCAAAATTAATGACTGCATCGACCCAAGTACATTGGGCCATTTCCGTCTGCTGGAATTTAGCCGACATTGCATCTAACCAGAATCCCCCCAAAAGTGCAGCCATCAGGAAATTTGGACCGGCTGCGACGCACAGCACCTTTGTAAATATCAGAAAGAGAGAAAATAGAACAGTTGTTGAAAAACTCCCTGAAATATGACTCCCTTGTCTCTATAGAAATTTTATCAATAGCTTTTTGTAAAATATTTCCATTTCATTATATTCTTTCTGCCTTAAAAACTCTGTTGTAATAATGAATTTTCTTGATGACAATCAAAATGACATGCTGGCCTGTTTTATTGAGTTAATCACTTCTATGACATTGTGTCTCTCTACACCAGGCAAAGCAATCATACCGATAACAACACTTTTTAAGGCAAGAGGCTCAAAACCCTGTTTCCCATTGGCCCCTCTCCAATTCATTTTCATGGCCAGGTAATTTCTAAGGAGTTTTGAGAGGATTCTCCACACATTCTCCTTAGTTGTCATCCCTCCAGACAGTCCCAAACATATGGTCTGAAAAACAAAAACTTAAGATTATATATCATTACATGTATTGCTGAAAAGTAATCATCTAAGCCACAATCTGACTCAGAGTACCATTCACAAGCTTCAAATTAGCATTATATTCATCATGTCATACCAGATTCTTTTTAAAACCTTGATCTGAAAGTTGGTCCTCAACTCTCCTCAAGTCTTGGAACAGAGGACCATGGAAGTTGAAGGTCAGTCAAATCTTGAACTTCATCCAGGGTTGATTTCTTCACCTGGAGCTTTTGCAGCAGTTTAATCATTTAATCAAGATGTCATGAAGAATTGCTGTAAAAACACAAAACAGAACACAATTGTGTCCCTCACCCTTTTTCAGTAGTTAAAGCTGTAAAGGATAATAAAGATAAATATAAACACAATTATCAAGGCAATCACATTATAGATCAGTGGTGGCCAACTTTGATGTTGGTGGGGGCCACAATATATACTTTACATGTAACACTTATGATTACACAATAGCTGCTGCTGTTGTTGCATGTTAGGCTCGATCCTTGTTGGCCTATCGGAATTCTCAGGTGTCTCTTCTATTCTCTGGAGGTCTGATGACTGGTACAGGTGGCAACTCATTAGAGGTGATTGACTGGCCCTTGCATGGCAACTTGGTTGTTTCGTCATCCTCACTTTCAGTGACACTGAATATTTGTGTATTTCTGCAACTGTTGTAAAAAATATAAGGTTATTGAACATTGTCCACTGAAAAGTTTTTAAAATCATATTTCTTAGCTTAAATACCTTCCTTTTCCTTTCATACATGCGGGACGGTCATCCTCCTCCTCAGTCTGAAGATCAGATTGGACCACAGCCATAGAAAGCTTAAAGCGAACCTCTTCATATGAGTCTGTCAGGGAATATTCATGTATTGTGTTTAGAAAGCAGATACATATTGTTGTCTCAGGAGGTTGATATATAAATATAACATTAACTCACCTCTAGTGTACCTGATGTTCACATCGAACAAACCCAATGTTTCATCAGATGCTTTTTGATGTTTCACTGCCTTTGTACCGTGTTCTGTGGATGAATAAGGGGGCCAGTAGCTCATGCCATCCTGGACTCATGATTAAGGCACAACTTGGGTCGCCTTCTTCTCCACGGATATAAAGTCCACAATGTGAAACATGCTTTGTAATAAAGAATATGCATCAATATGCATCAATTTTAGTATTGAAAGTAAGACTCTCCTAATAGGACTACCTCTGCTGACCAGCCAAACGCAGGCTATAGTGTTGATTGTAACTGCTGACCCTCACTGATTCTAAATTCCGTCAGATAAGCAATTAACCCAGTGGAACCACCATAAATCCCCCCTTTGAGACCAAAATCATGCCTACCCCCTTCCTCTCCGTAGATTCTTAGGAAAAACACATATCAAAGCATAACACACATAGTACTAGCCAAATTGGGGTAAGGTGAGCAGAGCAAATAAGCAAGCACATCATTATATCAACACACTTTTCAGAATGACTACAACTGCTTCCTTATCCCAAATTGACTATACACCCTGGGCCAAAAACTCCCCCATTCTATTTAGAGGGAGAAAAAAGATCTTAACTCTCCGTACAGTCTATTTATACACATTTCTTTTGGTTCCATCGTGGTTAGTGTGTAACGTGGGATAGGACCTCCAACCATCAGTTACCGGGACATTTTTGCACTCCTCTTAGTTCTGCTACTTCCTCTTCCGTTATCAGGGATAATCTTTCAGCCGAGGGCAGCTGCAACAGCATCATCCGACAGCTCACTAGCACCAGATCTCCGGGTTTCCGATGGTGGCTTTCCTCTGGATTCTCCTGCTCCTTTTCCTGTTGAAATATAGTTCTATGCATAGTAGTTAGTTGTCTGTATCCCTGATTCACTTTTAGTGAAATATGTGGCTCCGCCCCTTCCACCTGAACCCATTCATCAATCCATCCCTTTCTCTCCACTCCACATGCCGCTCGCCATGTGCTTCGCTGATTAGTATGTTTAGCTGAGGGGTGGGGGCACTTAGTAGGCCTTTGCCTACTACTTTGCCTAGGCATTTCTCCATATGTCCTCTCCTTTTTACACCCCCCTTTCCTCCTAAAGCGCTTTCTCCATTTCTGTTGCTAAGTTTTACATATCTTTGGGGGTTTCTCTTAACTGTCCGACTCTACACCTTCCCTTTCACTGTCTCACATACCTTCTTCGTCACTTTCCACTTACCTGCTTCGTCACTTTCACTACTGATCTCCACCTTCGGGTGCTGTCATTCAATTCGTCTGTCTACTAACATTCTCTAGTTCCCAAGGTTAATTTTCGCTTTCTGCCTCATCGTCATCTTCCCACCATTTTAAGCACTCCAGTTTATTTATTTTTTTCTTCCAACTCCTTCATTTCTTTTCCCACTTCCTCTGCCTGCCCACTTAACTTTTCCCCTTCTCTCATCCTTTCCCTCAATCTTTCTTCCTACTCTCCTTTTTCTTCGTCTACCAGTGTAACTGCTCCTCCTATCTCCACTATCCCCTTCAGGACTGGATACATGCTTTCTCCCCCTCCCAGGTACGGAGGTGGGCCACATGGAGGCGTTTGGTTTGAATGCTCAATCCTCAGGTTCTACTAAGCTAAACACATAAGTCACACACAAAGTCTCAGCGACTTTTTATGACAACTACCTGCCCGCACAGACCTCTCTGGAGAGTGGTATCCACAGGATTTCTAAACTACACCTGTATCCTACATGGCACACTCTATTAAACTGGACGTCTTATTTCTTACACGCCGAACTCCGTCCCTCAGTTTCAGAGTCAAGACATACAGACACCGGGTTGGACATCTCATTACATTTATGCCGAACTCCGTCCCTCAACCCACAACCTGGACGTCCAATTTCGCACACCCAGTCCCTAAGGTTCTACTACGCTAAACACATAAGTCTCACACAAAGTCTCAGCGACTTTTTATGACTACTACCTGCCCGTGCAGACCTCTCCTTGATCCGCAAGGAGAGCGGTATCCACAGGATTTCTAAACTACGCCTGTATCCTACACGGCACGCTCTGTTAAACTGGACGTCTTATTTCTTACACGCTGAACTCCGTCCCTCAGTTTCCACAGAGTCAAGACATACAGACACCGGGTTGGATGTCTCATTACATTTACGCCGAACTCTGTCCCTCAACCCACAACCTGGACATCCAATTTCGCACACCCCGTCCCTCAGGTTCTACTAAGCTAAACACATAAGTCTCCTTCAACCAGCCTACAATACAGTACACATGAAGGTCCTTCCTGCAGATCCTACTGTAAATCTCCTTACATGCTAGTGTACAACGTATTATCCCCCTAGGTCCTAGGTGCTATAGCTGCCCACTTTAACACGCTAAAAGTATACTGTATTAAACCTTGTCCTATTCCGGTACGGTTAGTATCACTCGCGCAAATTTCCTGAAGAACCACGTCTCAGTCTCCCTTCCACATATTTGTTTTAGCACAAATTCTTTGGTTTGGAGAGGTTCAGACTGCACAGAATACAAAACAGGCCAGGTGCTTTCTGGGTCCTGCTGACTGTATATATTTCTCACAACAAGGATTTACATGCGATCATTTTAACTTGCTTACCTTGTGCCGAGCTCGGCTGTTCAGCCTAGACCCGTCCGCCCCTAGACACTGTTCCGCTCCTCTGCAATCCTCCGACTGGTTTTTATTCAGCTCTGGAACCTCTGTCCAATCCTGTTTGTGACGCCATTTGTCGTGGTTCCCAATTTGACATACAGTGATTGTTTTAAATTTTTCCATAAAAACTGTTGTTAGGAGACGGAGATTGGTTCTTCAGGAAATTAAGACTTTTATTACATAAACACAACAAAAGCTGTGGTGTCCGCAGAACAACCCAATGAACATTGAACATGAATATTAGCGCTTCCACTAGATGTCAGTATTATCCACTAGTTTGTTATTTTTTAATGATTTGTTTTCCATAACTAACTAATTTGTTGAGTTCACCAGCTAATGCTGTGATGTTATGAATCTGACAGGACTAAGAAAGTAAAGTCTCATTATTCTTAAAACCCACTTGTGTCAAGCGTCCGTCTGAAGAACACGCGCAGGAGAGGTCCGGGTATGCCCACTGCACCGGCTGAGGATTGCGGTAATTATGAACATAATTTAACAGCCTGTGATCTCTCAGTAGGTGCTGGAAGTCGGGAGAGGAGCCGGGCGGGAGAACTGCGTCCGAGATGAGAAAGTTAAAGAAAAGGCGAACAAAGACGAAAGGAGCAACAAGAAAGCGAGTCGGCACCGGCAAAGCGGAATGCTGACTTTGTTTGTTCATTTATTTGTTAAGCTCAGTTTTTCACTGCTTTGTTATATTAGTTTGTTTTGTTTGGGGTGAACCCGTGGGGGGGGATCCCTGAAGAGCATTATAGTTTATTTACATTTGTCAAATAAAGCACCGGCAAGAGAGCCGAAGAACCTGGAAGTGTTGTATTTGCCGATTATTTCCGAGCTAAGCACATCGGCATGGTACACCACTGCAAGCAGGTGGTTGTTTTTTTTAATCAAGAAACTTTGAGATGGCGAGCAAGGACCCACTTTGATTACTACACCGATAGGGAAGATTTCCACTGAGAACCTGAAAGACTACTGGGATGGCAAACTCTTACACTCTGGTTCAACCTCTATCCTTTTCTTTATAAGACTCAGCCCAGGTAGAACTGAATATAAATATATCCTGGATATAAATAGGACACGGAATCTGATTGATTGATTCTTTAAATCTGAAACCAAGTGCACAATCCCTTTCATATGTTTATTTTTTTTTTGTATTATTATTTTTTGTATCTGGTATAATTGCCCTGGTAATATACCTGCCATTATTTACCAGAACAAATCTCAGTAGCGTTTATTTAAAATCGTACTGGAAATAACCAAATCCACCTTATACATTTAAGTCTTACGAACCTAAGAGTACATCAAATTGTTAGCCCAATTGTTAGCCCATCTCGTCCTATACCAATGAGAGGGCTGGGAGAAAGTGAGTTGGATGAGCAGTTTGCATAAACTCAGTTTTCTGATACTCCTAATCCTCAGGAGTATCATGACTAATCCTGATTGTGGGTTTGCAGGAATGTCACCTGCCATTTGAACATTTTAGTGAAAGAACCTATCAGTTAGGAAACTTCAATATTGTGTCAATATTAGTCCAGAAGACCACAGAACTTGAAGCAGACCCAATATTCCCAGTGGGTTTCTTGTTGCATTGAAGACGATTTATTAAACATCATGAGGGATTTTTGGATGAGACTGGTCTTTGATTTCCAGATTTTGGGAGCATTAAAAAACAAATTCCTCAACATTGGTGTTGTGCTATGCCGCAACCATGTCTTAATAGATGTTGACTACTGGCTAACGATTCAAGCAGGGAATACAGGTCAAATCTAACATTCAGCTAGAAATTGCCTCCTATTGAGTACAACAGTTTCCTGCAATTCAGCTACAATCATCATCAGCGAGAGAGCATGAATAAAATCTTGAAAAGCAAAATTGAGTGTAAACAGTTTCCAGAGGATGCTCTAATTATGCATTTGCATTATATTCAATAATTTTTCCTACAAAGAGCCAAACATGGATTAGGGAATTAGAGAGGTCTGCAAATTCCAGTACAATCAAAATCTCTCCATTCGTACCTTTGAAAAACCTAATCTTCCAAATCAAGAATAATATTAAAGGTTAATCAGGTGGTGAGAATAAAAAACCCATACTCCCCATAGAAGACATATCCCTCAATCTAACTATAAAGGCTTTTGTTCTAAAAAATTCCTACAAATGAAAAGGTCAAAAAATTAAAAAAAAATGATATTCTTATAAAGAATGCGTCCAGGGAGGCCGAAGGGAAATCTTAATGCCATTCAGTTCACAGTAATGACATTCAAAGTGAGCTTCTGTGCCAACAGATTGGGGAAGACCCTTTCCTGTTTCACATGACAAAGCAAGCTCCATGCATAAATGGTTTATCGAGATCGGTGTGGAAGAACTTGACTGGCCTGCCCAGAGCCCTGACCTTAACTCCATTTGGGAAGAATGGGAGTGCAGACTACAAGTCAGGCCTAATCGCCCAACATCAGTGCACGGCCTCACTAATGCTCTTGTGGCTGAATGGAAGCAAGTCCTTACAGAAATATTCTAAAATTCAGTGGACAGCCTTGCAAGAAGAGCAGAGGTTATAATAGAAGTAAAGGGGGACTAACGCCATATTAATGCCCATGATTTTTGAATGTTCGATGAGTATATATATATATATAAAATGTCAAACGTTTTTCATGTTAAGCCTTTTTATAATCTGTTAACGAGGCCTAACATGGGTTTTGCAGTTTCTCTTTCTCTCTATGTAAAGGCTAATCGTTTATATCATATTCTGCTAAATGTAGCTGCATTTAGTTGCATTTTATACAGAAAAGGGCCGTTGTAAAGTTGTAAGTATAGAATGTGCCAAAATGTCTTGGTAAGCTGAGGCATTAACATTTTGGAAAATTCTATGCTTCCAACTTTTTTTAAACAGTTTGGGGAAGACCCCTTTCTGTTCCAGCTTTTTTCCAGTGCACAAAGCAAGGTCCATAAAGGCATGGTTGGATGAGTTTGGTGTGGAAGAACTTGACTGGCCAGCACAGGGCCCTGACTTCAACCCTATCGAACACCTTTGGAATGAACTAGAACGGATATTACGAGCCAGGCTCTCTCCTCCATCATTGGACGACAGACACTGGGTCTATCTGTGCGATTTATTACCCTCACCCCCCTCTGCCAGTTTGGCCGACTGGGGAGCCACTTTGTCTGTCTGTGAGATGTAAACTGTCCTAAAAATCCATGGTTCTGTGGAAGCTGTTGTCTACGAACTTGAAGAAGAGCCCTACATTTGTGAAAAATTGAGAGAAATCAGGGGAAAAACCTGTTTATCCAGATTGTGAACAATATGTTTTTGACACATTGGCCTGTTGGCTAGTTGTGACAATATTGGGAATATTTGCAACAGGCCCTGTCTGTCAAGCCATCGTGTTAAACAAAGTGTGAACTTGAATTAAATTTACCCCGATAGAGAGGATTGTCCTTTTTTGTGTTTTTTGGAAAAGATAGCTTCCAATACCAGGAATCGAACACGGGCTACCTAGTTGGAATCCAGGAATCCTAACTGCTAGCCCATATTGGATATTTGATGTCCATCAAAGTACAACTTTATTCAGACATCTGAGTGTGACTGTGGAGAGACGCTGTATCTGTCTGCGAGATTTATGACCCTCACCCCTCTCTGCCAGTTTGGCTGACATGTGTCTTTATGATTTATGACACCTCTGCATTTCCCCTACCTTGGCATACAGAGTCTTTGAGGGGCGTAGGGGGTTAATTATTGACTATACCTGTTGGTAAGATCATCTTGAGAAGACCAGGATGGAGTCTTTCACTTTGATAGAGTTCATTTATTTTTTCTGATTTGTTTTTAGAATTGTTAACTACAATCTGTTTCTACCGTAATGTCTAATTTGTTTTTACAGGGATCCAATTTATTTGTTAGGTGTTGATGAATGTGATACCATTAAGGCAATCAGCGAAATTGAAAGATTCTACTTGGTTAGTATGGTCTAATCATTTGTGTCTGTGAAAGAAATAACATTTTGACTATAGTCTGTAAATGTTTTTTGTCGTTGATTAAATCTGTTTATTATACATTTCAGAGTCTGGTGATATCATCACACCATTATTGCGTGATCAATCTGTCCTTGTACAACTGTCTCTTGGTAAGTGTAATTCTATTCTAGGCTGTTTAATATTGTTAGAAATATTTCTCTTTATTAAAGATGACAGAGTCGCTGGAGTCTTTGAGTATTAGAGTTTACTTGCAAGGAGCCGACACATACACTTGCTAATTACAGAATCGACTAATTATCGTATAGAGCAATCACACTTATATACTTTTATCAACATTAAAGGTTACATCCTCCAGGGGGCCCGGTGCATCCCCCAGCTCCACTGACTCAGCAGAACTGGAGAACTTACAAGACCCCAGAACATACTCCATGCTGAGTCAGTTCTTCTTGACTCATCAGAACTCAATGTTCTTTACCACACCCATTTATTGGGTGTGCAGATAAGGGAAGCAGGCGTTTGCGTGCATAAGGCAGAAACTTGTTTTTCATAACAACAGACTTTAGTTTTAACTTTAATTTTTCCAACTAATATATTTACTCTAGTCATTTTCAAGAAAAAACTGTATTAATGAATACAGTTCACTTTACAGAAACTGGTCCATACCATCACACCATTGACGACCAAGTCACTACACCATGAAGGATCGGCTAGTTTTCAGGGTAACACTAAGCGGACAGATCGGGTACACAAGACCACGGACGCATGTTAATAATCATACATGTTTAAGAAGATGTATAGCCTAGGATGGTTAAGTTTTGGCTTACAGCAAATATTTTTTCATTGTAGATCTTTACACAGAGAATGCAGCGCTAGCAGAACCTATGCAGGCTGGAGAGAGTGAGCACCAAACAGTGTCTGTAAATTCGGATTGGTTTGAAGACCGGACAGATACACAAATTAAAGTCTGGAACGAAGCGGACTTTGGGGATCTACAAATGGACTTGCCAGAGAACAATGATGCAGTTCTACTCCGATCTGCGAGTGTGAGGGGTCTATCTGCGGAGAGTGCATCGTCTGGTGGAAATGTTAAAGACTTTGCCAACGTCTCCCACATGGTCATATTAGCCGACAACCCAGATCACACTGCGGATTGTCTTCAAAGGTATGATTGAACATTGTAGATGAATGCAACACAGTTATTGGCGAACTCCATCATTATTTTGACAGTTTTGAGATAAACATGTCTGTATTGGAGAGGCAATGCAAGTCTGTTAAGAAGTTGATGGAGAATGTGGCTGAAATGTGGCTGAAACTGTTTTGAGGACTTTGGTTGATGCCAATCAGAGATTGGAAGGTAGATGTCAGAAGTTGGCCAGAACAGTTATTAATCATACTAATGTTATCCATGAAGTTTTTAAATTGTGTAAAGTGGATTGGGCTGCTCTGACCGATGTTTTAATATGGCTTTCAAACATTTCCCAGGTTTGACGGTCTTAGTGTTCTTGTGCTGACTTGTGTGAAGGTGGCTGATAAACTGTTTTGTTGATTTTTGTCTGAACACATTTGTTTTCGTTAAATTGTTTAAATGGTAAAACATTTTGTTGTGAGTTGGTAAGTAGCACATCTCCAAACAGATATCGCGATGTTGCGACATAGTAGGTTAGATACCGCAGATGACAAATCCGAGCAGTCTATTGTTGATTTCAACCACAGTCTGTGGATCATTAATGCTCTATTAGATGTAGAACATGTTAACACAGACTCGGATGATCTCACAAAATGATGTGTCTATTAACCATATTCCTGATGATATCGTTAGGCTCAATAACACACTGCAAGCTTTGCAAAACACACTGTGGCACTGTGGCACCACCTAACCATGGCTTAGACAGTGGAAAGATTGGGGTGAGAGGGGGGCGTGGTTGGTGATTACACCATAGTGGCAGGACCTCAATTTAACAGTTTGGTTTTACACAGGTTGCTTAATTTCAGGGGGGTCTCCGACGCAGACATAGCCGCTTACATTGTACATTTGCATAACACTCTGAGCGACATAGTTTTCTAGACTCTTGGTGGGGGAAAATGGTGTTTTCAACATGACATTGAGAGGGGTCAGTCTAACTACGGATCTGAATGGTATGTTGTCACCAGAAAATGGTTATGGAGTTGAACGTTTCTTGGATGCCATTGATCGAGTTGTGCAGAGCAACACGCGGATCATGGTTGATGAGGGTTTAGAGCTAACAGTTTCTATAACACGGAGTAAAAATGGTGGTGCGTATAGAAAGCTGCATGCCCTGGCTCATAATGAACTGATTAGCAAGAACAAAATGAACTTATTTTGTCCTTCTAATGTTTCAAACAACCTTTGTTTCACAATTATTTGGACCCACAAGCATCAGAGCACACATTAACGAAGGCGGCTACAGACATACATACGTGCGTTGGTTTTACTCTACAACAGAAGATTGGGTTTAAAGACGTTGCAAAATTTGAGAGAGCCTTAGGGATTAAATTTGTCGTGTTCTACAGATCGGGTGCAAACAAGTTACATAAATATCAGACAAGTGACTCGCCACACAGCAGGACGGTATTCTTATACCTTCACGACGAACACTACTACGTGGTGCTAAATTTCAAGGCTTTCCTGGGCAAACCATATGTTTGTCAATTCTGTTATTTGGGGTTTAGTAATCGTCAAGATCATAGTTGTAAGTTCATGTGTGCAACCACTTCGAATGTTACAAGAAACAGAGAGAGTCAAAATATTGCAAGGATATTTTGCAAATCAGCCTTTTGTTTTGAGAAACACAAGCAGCCAGTTTCCACGGGTGAGTTGGGAACGTTAGTGGCTCCGTGTGACATCACAAAGTCTTGTAAGAAATACAACAGACGTTACCTTGTTAATGTTAAAAACACAAAAGCACATAAATGTGTTTTGGGCCATTGTATCCATTGTAGGGAAGAGTTGTCAGCAGATTCAGAACATAGTTGTTACATCCAACTTACACCCCGGAAGAGAACAGATAGCAAGTACATTTCCTTTGACTTTGAGACACGATTTGAGAATGGCAAGCACAATGCCAACTTTGTCTGTGCCATTATATTTAACTGTGAAGAGTTTACAGCTGAAGAGCCAGACTGTATTGAAAAAATTTTGAGCAGGTTTAGACGTTCCAAGTATGTTGGTTATACATGGCTGGTGCACAACTCTGCGGGGTTTGACAATTTTATTCTCTTGGAACATTTTTCTAAAGTGGGGGTTACCCCCAAATCACCATGATGGGGTGTAGGTTGATTTCTATGTATGATAAATGTTTTAAGCAGCATGCATCTTGCTAAAACATCTGCGGCGTTAAATCTGACCAATGTGGAGAAAGGGCACTTCCCACACAAATTTAACACGCAGGAAAACAACAACTACCGTGGTCCTTATCCGGACAAACATTACTATGGTTATGAGTACATGTTGGATAAGGACAAGGGCCGAAGGTATGTTTGACTCAGCAAGAACTGTACACCTATGGTCGAAATGATGTCGTCCTACTAAGAGAGGCTTGCTTAAAATACCGCATCGAATTAATTGAATGCACAGGGCTCGCCCCATTTAGCCACACTACGCTGGCGTCCTGCTGTATGGATGTCTAAAAGACATGTTTTCTACCCCGCGACACACTCACCCTGGCACATAACAACGCATACATCAATCAACACAAGGCATATTCAAATATTTCCATTGAATGGCTTGAATTTATCAAGAAAAGCAGAAATATAGACATACAACACATTCTGACCCACGGTGAGATGATGGTCGGTAAATATTACCTTGACGGCCATTATGAAAAAGATGGTAGCAAAAAACCGCTGGAGTTTAACGGTTGTATGGATCATGGTCACGCGTGTCATTATAACCCAAACCACACACACCTGCTGTCAAAGGAACAGCAGGTTAAAAGTTAAAAGTTAAAAGTTATGTGGGAATGCATAAACATATAAAATAAGTAAACACAAAAATCTAATCTAAGCATCAATAATACAACATGAGCATCCATAGAAAACAGTCCCTAGGGGGAAGGGGGTTTCAAGACTGTGGCGTGAGGTATAGATGGAATAGGTACGTTTTTCGGAGTCCTTTTGAAGACAGTGTAGATCTCAGATCATCTGATCTCCTCAGGAACGGGGTTCCACCATTTCTTTGCACATACTGAGAAGAGCCGGTTGGACGAAGTTTGCATCCGTATAGGAAGGGGCTACTAGGCGCCTTACAGTGGAGGATCGCAAGGATCTGGTAGGGTTGGCGAGATTAGTGTGCAGAGGTAGCCAGGAGCTGATCCGGTGGTAGTTTGGTGAGTGAGGGTGAGGATGTTGTGGTTGATCTTAGCAGCAACAGGGAGCCAGTGGAGTTTGATGAGGAGGGGGTTTGCATGAGTGAATTTGGTTTGGTTGAAGACCACCCGAGCAGCAGCGTTTTGAATTAGTTGGAGCAGTCTGGTCGGCTGGCAGGCTAGCCAGAAGATAATTGCAATAGTCCTAGTGTGATATCACCAGTGCCTGGACCAGGAGCTGTGTGGATTGTTCAGTGAGGAAAGGACGGGTCCTCCTGATGTTACAGAGGATGAATCTGCAGGATTGAGTCTCTAAAGCATTGTGGTCCTTGAAAGATAGGTCATGGTCCAGAATGACTCCCAGATTCTTGACTTTGTGGCTTGATGAGACTATGGTGCCTTCCACTGTGATGCAGACATCTTGGAAAGGACTGTGCTTGGCTGGGAGGTACAGCAGTTCCGTTATGGCCATGTTGAGTTTGAGGTGATGATCAGACATCCACGTGGATAAATCCTGGAGGCAGGTGGAGATGCATAGGAGAATCACAGAGATCTATGGGTGAATGAGAAAAAATGTTGAGTGTCATCAGCATAAGTGAAATAAAAAACCCATGAGCAGAGATTACTTTGCCTAGAGATTAAGAAGTGAGAAGGGGGGCCTAGTCTTGAACCCTGGGGGACACCAGTAGTAAGATAGTGTGGGCAGAGACTGCATCTAAAAGCGACCAGAAAGATAAGATGCAAACTAGTTCAGTGCAGTGCCTGAGTTCCCATCTTGGACAGTATGTAGATGAGTGTCTTGCGATTGACAGTATCAAAGACAGCGCTTTGGTAGAGAACAGTTTGAGTGGGAATTAGCAGCGGCTTGGATTCTGGAATGGTAGACTTACCTTAGTGGAGGACAGAGCAGTGGAAAAGTCAGACAGAAGAGACTTTTAGGTGAACAAGTCAGTAAATGATCTGTCTCCACTAGCGCTCTGCAGCTCTCAGAGGAGATCGGGAGATGTGCAGGGTGTCTGAGAGCCAGGGTTTTGGTGGGAATTTACTTGTTAGTCTGGGGTAAGAGAGTAAAGATGATCAATATCGACAATATAACGACAACATGAATAAACAAGGTTTCAAAATATTCAGTTTTAAAATCACCGTTAGGTTCCCCTTCGGCAAAAAATAAATATTCATAAAATGTATATTTTTATAAATACAAGCCTGTTTTGAATAATATATTCAATATATTGTCATACTTACGTTGTTAATGAACGTAATTTCAGGTGGATTCGTGGGGCACCCCTTTTATAACAAAAAAGGGTTTGTGATATAAATGGTACTTAAAAATATTTTGACTTGTTTCAGTAAATAGCCAGTGTAAACAGAGTATTTATGTCTTAATTTTAGATGCATACAAGTCATCAAGTTGGTGGATATCCTCATTATCCTCAATAGAAGCTGGGCTCCTCTAAAGACAAATGGAAACTGTGGGCTCTTCCTTTTATCCTTTCATTAATGTCACCGTGCCCAACTTTACATTGGAGAAATGTAGGAAACTTATAATATTAGTAAACAGCTTGTCGGACTTAGCAACAGTAACGAAGGGGGGGCGCGGCTTAGCGATCCGTCAATTCTCACCTATTTTGTATTTCTGTACTTCCACTGATGTAATGATGCAAACTCTTTAAGTTACAGAGCGGGGTCGCTGAGTGCTGAGGCACATAGTGCGTAAAAGTCACCAACGCTCTGCTGACTCAATAACTGCAGAGTTTTAAACCTCCTCTGGCATTAACATTAGCACAAAAACTGTGTGCCGGGAGCTTCATGGCATGGGTTTCCATGCTCGCCCAGCTGTATGCAAGCTTTACATCACTAAGCACAATGCCAAGCGTCTGATGGAGTGGTGTAAAGGAAGCCGCCACTGGAATCTGAAGCAGTGGAAACGTGTTCTGTGGAGTGACGAATCACGCTTCTCTATCTGGCAGTCTGATGGACGAGTCTGGG
>JAOYSI010000008.1:1705198-1721608 GCA_025775065.1 Hiodon alosoides
GTGTGTGTGTGTGTGTGTGTGTGTGTGTGTATGTGTGTGTATGTGTGTGTGTGTGTGTTAATGTTTGTGTCTGTGTGCCTGTGTGTGAGTTTGTCACTGCAGCATCATGTTGAATAAAACAAAGCCCGATTAGTTCTATTAAATAGTGACATAGAAATCGATTACGACAGAAGATGCGAGAACTGCTTACCAGAGAGTAGAAAGCAGAGGCATCCGTGCCATAAGTAACGTAGTTTCCATAGCCTTGGCTGCTCGTGTAAGGATTACCATAGACTCCCAGAGCCGCCGCTGAGCTCAGCTCGTGCCTGGCAGTGGCCAGAAGTCTACTCTCATAAACAGGACAATAAACCGGCGTTTGAGCAGAGGCTGTCACGCCGGGATCCGAAAGAGCTCTGCCGCTGGATTCGCAGCAAGTAGTCAAAGAATTGCTGGTCATCAGGAACTAAAGAGAACACAGAATAGCCAATCATAACAGTTTTTAATAATAGTTCAATTTAATAACAAAGAAACGAAGCCATCGTTACGTCTGTTGAAAGTTTTTTGGAAAAGGATGAAATGCGCCTAAAACCCGAAAAGTCCACAACCCATTATTAAAAATTTGACAAAATAATATCAATACTCTAGTACAGCTGACTGCAAAAAGACATGGTACTGTGTGGACCGCTGCCAGAAAAACAAAAACAAAGGTTCTACAGCCTTCCAGACCATAGAATGCCCCACACTTAAAAAAACAAAACAAAAACGTGTTGACAGTAAGATGCGTATATTGATAAAGGTATAAGTTAAATTATCGAACTTGAAAACCGAAAGGTCGCCGTTTGATAAATTCGGAAAATCTAAACACGCGTTCAAGTAACACAAATAATTTCAATAAGTTATGGCTATGATATAGATTTGTAGAGACGACACAATAACTATAGCCTACCTGCTTCAGTACGTAGCTGTACTTAAAAGTGCTCGCGAGCATTACAATCTAGAAATCGATCTGATAAAAAAATCGTTTGAAAACCTTTTGTTTTTTAATCAAAAAAGGAAATCTTACCTGAGGTGCAGATGAGTAAGGATATCCAAATTGTGGATATGACATGGTAGAGAGATCCCTATATCCAGAAATAAAGCGAGACTGCAGGTCTCCACACTATCGTAGCTGTGTTTCACTGTACCAGTTGATTGGTAACCACAGGCTCCTAGATGCTTATAGGGCGAAGCAGAGTACCATATTTAATTTTGTTGAGATGCTTCTCCAGCAATTTTCATACGTGAAGTCTCTGCTGAGAATCAGCTGAATGAGGGCAAAAGGGTATCATTGCCACATTAAACAATTTATTGTCAGAAATACATATTTTGCCTTATAAAAAAGTAGTATAAAACACGTCAGCTCAGATGCAGGTTGTTTTAAACACCGGTGACTCTGACGTCAGAAGAAACCCAGTCAAAATGACCAGTCTGTAACTTAAAAATGCATTTCTCTGGATAAAACTCGAAGTAGCTAATGTAACCAAGGGAAGGGATTATAATATTTCATGGAAGGAATAGTTTAATTAACTAATATTTCAAAGATGCAGCCATTTACGTTGCTTTAATCGACCCTGTATAATTTAATCTACAGATTTATTTTGGGATTTTCACCGACTGAGGGCGAACATGTTTAATTACAAATTAATTAACGACCAACTCCATCACTCGCCCTTTTTGTTATGACCATACACCAATACAAATGAAGCGAACTATGAAATAGACAGTAGTAAAACAATATCTGTTCGATAGTTCGATAGTAGTATTCCAGACCAAGAAACAACAACAAACCCCAGAGTTTTAGGACTATGTAACAAAGACATGAGTATTTAAATGCATCCAATTAATGCGCCAAATACACCATTAGCCAATGGAGGAAATAAAGAACATTTTAAACCAATTAATTTGTAGAACCTGTAAACATTGACGTCACGCCGTTAAAACGAGTGATTCCAATTTACTTTAGATTCACCATTGTCTTTGCAGTTATCTTTGGGTCTATCAAAACAAAATATAATATTTTGTCTCAAATTTCTCAGTTCTTGGATCCTAAATATCTTTCAAACAATGCTGCGCCTTTGGCTTCCCCCCCCCCCCTTTTTTAATAACTTAAATGCAAGAGCTTCCAGAATAGCCTCTGTTCCCCTATACAGAGGAGAGGAGTCTGTGCAGCTCCATGGCGCGCTGACTTGCTTAGACAATCCTGGGTTCAGACATGTGAATAGCCCCAGGGTCACACTCAAATTAATGATGATGTACTCCTCTTTTCCCCAGCTGGAAGACTGCCTGCAAGAAACGAATCTGCCTACAGTGACAGCTCGATTGAGGGTGATTGATGACTATCTAGAGACCAGCCAACATAATATAATATCGGCTGCATAATTGCTTTGATTTACAGTGAATGTACTTGTCCAAAAATTAAGTTAGACTTTATAATGCAAGTTGTTGGCATTTAGGGGAGTTTGGAAAATAATGAATGCTTTGTAAAATTAAATTAACTAGACAGTTCAGTTCGAGTATAGCCCCAATAAACACACAAAAGCAACATGCGGTCAAATGACCGGCCGTATATATTACACTTTTAATTTTCATTAATTTATTTAATCTAATAATTTCCTGGCGCGTTTCAGAATTCAATTGATGTTTTTTGATTATATGGCTAGCATTAAAAATGAGTTCTTGATCTGAAGGCATGCGAAAACTTCATATCAATATCCGAAAAAAACTGGAAAAAATTAATAAATCGCTTTAGGGAAATTGACTGTAGGTCATAACTGCTCTAGACTTATGGAAGAGAGCAGCGCAGTTTCCCCCGGTGACGTGGCAGATTCACAAATTTACGTGGGACTATAAATCATGTTTCTCATGACCACAACTTTGTATTCAGGGCACAAATAGCCCCAACAGTTTTTTTTTTTTTTTAAATCATGAAAACCTTGATTAACTTGTTGCAGCATGATAAATGAATGCTTTACAAATATATGCATTATGTATGACAAGGAGGCCTAGACATGGTCAATGTTGTGCATATCCTATAACATTTATGACGTCCGAAATAATGGCTCAATATTTGATTAACTTAAGTTGAGTAACCTATATTGTCCACTCAGGCTTCGTCGGTGTTATCCGGAACATATCAGATATTCAGATCCAGCAGTATACGCTTTTACGATTAAAAGTCTGTGGGTTCAGGGCGCACCATCAGTTTTGTTTTGCGTTCTTAATAAAATAAAATAAAACAAAATAAGTAAATACAAGCAAGCGCGGCTCCTCGAGACATACTTAGAAGAAACCACTTCTCTACGAAATTTATAATAAAAAAAAAAAAATCAAGATGTAAGTACCTTTTAAAAATGCCTGATAAAAACAAAATGTATGACAAACTGAATTGCTCCTATAATGGAGCACGAGTCTTTCGGTTTAGCTAACCATTTCGTTACGAGAGGCTAATTAAGGAATATTCTAAGAAAGGTCATCGCAGGTGAGAAATTTCATACAAATGAATAAACAAAGATATTATATTCAAGAATAAGGAAACAAATCGTCTCACTCTTAATGATTCCGACTAAAGTTATGTCAGATTAAATATCAATCAATATTCGTAAACTGCGAAAATTTAAACTTAATAAGGGAGATTAGTGCAAACAATGGATACCCCTAAATTTAAGTTTACATTACTGAATATTATTACTTAATCATGAAGTATTTGATTTAGGCTATTTGAATTACCAACAAAGAATAACCTGAGAAATATTATCCAAATTATGAATGTCATTTGTGACATTAAGCAGGAAATTGACAAGATAATTATTCCTTGAAATTACAGTAATTGCTACCCTGTAGTTGCTTTTCAGGAAATAAAAGTCTGTGTCATGTCAAAACTGGCGCCAGCAAAAATTTACCCGAAAGGGTTAGAATTCCCGCGTGAGAATTTTTATCTACCTTTTTTCTGTATTGTGAAATTATTGAAGCAGCAGGATTGACACTTTAGACAACGTACTATTATAAAATGTACCTCAGTGGAAAAAAACTTTTTGCTGAACTGTCCAGCTGCTGATGTCCACTTAGGCCTATTCACAAAAATTGAGTAAATTATGATTATACTTTTTTGGTGACCTTTCTGTAGAATCCTTCCGCATGGGACTCAAACACTCAACACCTGGACAAAATATCGTACAAACCTTGTACAACATTGCTTTATGGCTTATTTTCTCTTCATCATGTTTTAAGCTAGGCAACACAGTGGTGCAGTGCCATGGGCTTGGGTTTGAATCCGGCTCGGGCTAATGTCTATGTGGAGTTTGATGTTCTCCCTGGGTTTGCATGGGTTTCCTATTGGTGCCCCGGTTTCCTCCCATGGTCCAAGTGGATCGGTGACTGCAAAATTGCCACTGTGTGTGTATCTAGCTGTGTCTATCTGTCGGTTTTATCCTGTTCATGCCAAGTGTCTACTGGGTTAGGCTCCAGTGCACCATATATATTAGGCTTAGCACGTTTCAGGCATCTAAAATAAACAAACTAACTAACTTGAAGCGGCACTTTTCATTATACCTTCATATGGAGTTTTTAGTGTGGGAAACATCGCTCTTCTAGAATATAGAACAACGTGAAGTCTTTTGTCCTGAGTGAAATATACAATACAGCACAAACATTTTTTATTTTTAAATAAAACAAAAACCTGAACACATCCAACTGTAAATAATGAGTGACTTTGAAACAACGGTTCAAGTTTAAACACCAACTTTGAGAAGACAGGTGCAAGAGGGGATTAAGCTGGAACAATGTTCTCCGAGCAAGTTGCAGGCTCTCGGTTGAATCAACGTGAGGAAAAATTCCTTCTATCTTTTCAAACTCTATTTCAAAAATAGCGATAGATAACCTCATTCCTCGGCAGTTGTCACATTGGCAAGCATTGGTTAAACAAATCACTAAAGAGAATCTGCAAAAAGAGCAGATTAAATACTACACTTTAGTCGATACAGTTACATTTCTTACCTCAAGATCACCAAAGAAGTGATGAAGGATAATGCAATTCATGGGTCATTTGTTTCCCTAATAAATTAAACAAAGAAACAACAACAACAACAAAAAAAAATGATTTAGCCTTTTAGTTGGAGTGTCAGCACAGTCACCAGACAATCACCTGCTATAGGGGCTTAATATCCTCATGCTTCATGTCAATGACGATGGATAGCAACCAACTGATATTTCTGTCCATGTTTGGACAAGGCCTCTGTAAAGGTATTTTATGTCTTTGCTGTATTCCATTGTGTGTCTCCTGTTTCTGAAACAAAAGTGGACTTGATCTTTCAGTATCCTTCAGTAAGACACACCGGCAATTAACCAAAGAACCTAATGATTTTTATAAAACAATATTCACATTACAGATACCAAGTACCATAGTATAGGTGGAATGTTATATCCTATTTAATGTATTTGCATCATATATTTTTTTGTGCTAAATTCTAACTTTGTATACACTAAAGCTTTTTTGATAAGAGTAAAAAAGCCATAATAATAATAATAAAAAAAAAACTTTTAAAATACAACCCCAGAGGATAATTACTTTTAATATAATATATTTTTTTTTATTATAGAAGGCAGTTGGCATAGAAGGCAAGTAAATCTGGAAAGCTAATTATTTAAAATATATGCCCTATGAAGTTATTTCATCAATCAACATACTAATGCATTCATAAAAATAAAAATAAAACAAAAGATAAATGTCTGTAGAGCTCGCACTGTCCTTATTTACAGCGTGCATTCTCTTAGCATGCTAACCACATAAGTGAAAAGATGATTAATGAACTGGCTGAGCCCTCTAAAATGTGACTTTCAAAGCGAACGAAGGATTTGATTATATCACTGGCTATTAGAACCTATCAAAATTGGTCATTTTCCATGTTACATGGCTGTGAATGGCCTTTATGCATATATGCAGCTGTGTTTATAGGTTATTTGATTTATGTTGCAGGTACAACGCAAGGCCTGGGGAAAACATGCTATACCTGAGGCTTCTTTTATTTTGGGCCTGATCTGACTTTAGTGCCCTCTTATTGTTACGGATTCATCTTGCATTGTCTGGAGTTTTCGTTTTAAAACGTAGAGAGGTCTGATTGTTGGTCACAGCTCAAAAAGCCATCAGGTTTCTTGCAATTAAGGAGGTCATCTGGTATATGGTGGGGAAATTTAACTGTACACTGATAATAATGCTCATATCATAGTGACATATAGTAGTATAATAGCCAAATACAGATATGAACATGAAATAAGCTTATGTTTTGCCTTGATATTTATACTCACAGGTTGAAACCAACCTGAGGGCACAGCACGTTTAATAAATAGTGATGCAGCTACAGGAAACTTCAATCTAGATGGTAAATAACAAAGAATTTTTATGTCGAGAGACTGCAGTAATTTATAAAGTGCAAAGTGAATGCAGCCTTTGCAAAGAAGCTGTTCGCAGAAGAAAGCCTAATTCAGGAAACAATGATGCTACATTTAAAGCCTACATTTTGTAGCACTGGTGTTTCCGCCTGACAATTTACCTCCCACTAATCTGCAGGTTAGATCAAGAAGAGCATTAACACGTCTAACACTATTCAAATAGTAATAGTGTTTCTGTATTAATATAGTTGTATAGTGTAAGGGCTCTATTGGGTAATCATCGTGCTATATCCTAACGCAGGCCCTAGGCACTATTTTTGTCAATTAAAATCTTTTCACATTAATGAAAGAAGTTCATATACAGAAGATAGTTATTTCTAATGGTATAAAATATAATGTTTGTTATTGCGTCAGTTCATTGTATTAAAAAGTAATTATGGCTTGTGTTTATTTTACATTCATTCATTCATTCATTTATTCATATATTGATTCATTTCTTTATTATTTATCATTAACCGCATACTGTTGCAATCTCCTTCGCAGTGCGCCTGAGCCTCAAACATAGGACACAGGGTTTGGTGCAGGGTACATCCATGATTGAATGCCAGTACATTACAGTACACACACACACAGGGCCAATTTAGAAGTTGCCAATCCATCTAAATCCCATGTCTTTGGCCCATGGGAGGAAACCAGTGCAATTACTGGTGAGAACTTGCAAACCCAGGATGCTGGCGTTGTGATGAACCAATGCTAACCACCATGCCACTGTGCCAACCTGCAAAACATTTTTGTTAATTTCAATTCACCAGCACTCATTCTTCAGTGGCTCTCTTTGTTTTTCACCTCATGTTTACAACAATAAGGCAAGCAATGCATGACATATTAGCTTTCATTAAGTTTGCTGCAGCAGGCATTATTTTGTATACAAAAAATATTTGGGATCAGCTGTTAAAATAACAGGTTTGATTTGCTGGTACTGAAGGACCGTTTGTGGTCGGCAAAAAGCTTATATTCTGATTTCAACAGCTGATAGCCAGATACGGCTTTGTATAGTCTCAGCATAACAGCCACTCCCCTCCAGCCACCATTCAATAAAACCAGCATGGCTTTTTTCCCATTTACGTTTTAACGGATCAAAGCAAGTTTATATTTCTCTTACGTACGCAGTATTTCTGTCAGTATCATAATGCCAAATGCAAAGACAAGTACCGTGGCTGTATAGGATTGAACTGGGGCTTTCAGCTGCCTTATTGATATTCATTTAGAGTTACGAAATATATTTAATTGGTCAGACGTATTCTGATTTCCATCATTGTATATGTAAAACAAAACACCTCTTACTGTTCTGATGAAGCAGTGTTGCCCCAGAATTGAACTGTACTGGTGACAAGAAGGTTGCAGGCTAGAACTCAAGATGCAGTATTTCTGTTGCATCCATTATGGCTTTCAGCAATAGACCCCGTTATTAAAACTGAGTAAAACTGTGAGCTGTAGGCTAGAGCATCCATTAATGAACTACATAACGGTAAACTGTGACATACTGAACAACATTTCACTCCTAGACTAACTTGATATTAGCCAAATGCCTTTGAGAATGTACAGATAATAAGAACAGCTGTGAAAAGTGAAAAAGACTAAAGGGGGGGGGTTTCTGAATTCTGAATACTGAATTCTGTCCTAGGTTTATTACATGAATACTGAATTCTATCCTAGGTTTATTACATGCACATTGTCGGGAAAAGTGACGATGGCTCCTTAGTTGTGCCAATGTAAGACAAGTTAGAGGTACCAGAGGTAACTTCGCTGATGGCCAGGACACAGAGTACTGTCGTTCAAAGATATTTTTCTTTCTCTGCCACACTCTAGAGGTTTGGCACGTGGCAGTTCACTTTTCATGTATAATTGATGGATTGGGCATTGAATTCACGTAGTGCAGTTAACTAGCTTCAGGTGTTCCACAAGCTTTTTCTCAGAAAAACTAGAACCCTTCTGACATCGTTTAGAGAAAAGAAAATGCTGCTATTCTTTCCTTTGAGAATTGTCAATATTTAAAAAGAAAATCTTTGAAAAATATATTTTCTTTTTTCTTATTTTCCTATTATGTAATTTTGCTGATATTATCCTAATTCTATATCCTAATTCCTATTACCTTGTTTTAATTTGTATCTTAATAAATAAATATATTTAATGTTAATGGATTATTAGATTATTAATTATCAATTGTGAACATCCAAAGTCATTCGATTTAAATTAATGCATGATTTTTATGAGATACGTGAAAGTAAAATAAAAAATTATTTAATATGCACAGAGATAGAAACCTCTTGGAAAAAATGTTGTTAATTTGATTGAGACGCTTTGTTGATGTGTAACAGACTATGCATATCAAGTATCAGAAACCAGACCAGTCTGTGAGTGTGTATGGGTCAGGTAGAAAGGTAATGATGTCTTCAATATACCTGTGCCTTTGTGCCTATGTAGGGCATCTGCATTTCCATAACCCCCCTTCAGGAAAATAAAGGTTCCATGCAGTGAGTGGCACCTTTCTTAATGCGGTAATCTTATTGAGAGGCTGAAAAGAAACTTCTTTCTGGAAAAAGCATGTTACAGTCACGACTGCCAAAACTATTTTGGTTTGACTTGCCTCTTTTTTTTACATTTCCCGATATGCAGAAGCAGCAAAACCGAGAAGCACAAAAAGCAGCTTCATGTTAAATAGGTATTAAAATTGTATAGTTTGAATACAGCCAGGTAAAAAAAAAAACATTATTCAAACTCATCCTTGTTTCTTTTTTCTGTGATTGAAGGAACTTGTGATTGAGTTTCCACATGCTGCCTCCATCTGCTTAGACTGCCCTATCCTCTTTGATATTAACACGGACCTTTCAGAAGGGAGCACCCCATTTATGAGATTATGGTTAAAATAAGGCGTAGAATGAGACAATAAAGTGCATTTGTGTTCAGGAGGTGCATAATGAATAAAATATTATAAGTGCCTGGGTTATGTCTTTACCCTAATTGCGGTCTAACACACTCGCATTGTGCTGAATATATAAAAATATATAGTTGAATATTGAAGTAGGTGAAAAATAATGGCTTTTTAATGTTCATATGCTTTCCGAAGGCAAAAATACAGTGAAAAATAGATAGGATGGAATAATGATCCCCCCGCCCCACCCTCCCATTCATACATGATTATTTTTGGACAAAGGGAGTCAGACACATGGTTCACAGAACAGGACATGGCCTTTAGCTTGAAGGAGGCAGGTTTTAACCATGTGGGTTACGGAAGGATTTCATTGTAGTATGGCAATCCCAGGGGGGGATGGGGGGGGTTGCCTTACTATTGGCTGCGTGCCACTGGGGTTGGCTGGGTCGATGGGGAGTCTGGGGAGTCCATGGCCCTTACAGTGGAGAGGCTCCTGGAGCCCATGGGAGTGATCAGTGTCACTCCACTGTCTGACATGATGGCCCTGCTGTTCCTGACGGCTGAGTGTCCACGCTGCTGGGGACAGAGGGTGGGGGCGGATTGACAGGGTGCGCTACCAGGCATGTCTTGCGAGCGGCCCTCTTGCTGGCATTAATGCTGGGGGCCAGGGGCGCTGGCGCATAATCAGATGCACGCAGACGTTTGGTTTGAATGATCACAGTTTACCACTTGTGCCGCGTAGAGATTTACGATCTCGGCGCTCCAGATTGCCGTTTTAGACGGCAGACCCTTAAAAAAAATATATTTTATAACTTAACTGGTTAAATGCGGTCGGTCAAGGAGAGCCCTGCCCTTAACTAAAGGTGCTTGTTTCATGCTACATACCCACAGTAACATTCATTTATACTCTCCTGTGGGAGTTTGATTATATGTTTACCACTCTACTTTGAAGAGTGAGCAAAAATCTGAATACATTTGGTAAACATAAACTCAAGGCAAAACATCCTATTGTACTTTCCTCTTGAGCATCACCGTTTGAATTTATTTAAATAGCATCGCTAATGTTTAAATCACCATACATTATTTTAAACGTTACATATCCTTTCAAATACTCTTGGTAATAATAATAAAGGCAGGTGAATCACTGACTTTTTATGCAATATAATGCACTAAAGAATATTTATATCAGTACAGGAGACACTTTTGCTTCTCTTGGCTTTTATAATTCCTATTTAAAATGTGCATGTTGTCCTGACTCTGCCCTTCTATTTATTTATTTATTTATTTATTTATTCTTTCAGATAGCACGGGAGAGCGTTTCATTTGCCAGCGCCGTGAATCCAAGTGTAATTGCATCTGTCTTTGCTTTTGAAATTCTCCAAAGCTGGCAGGTGTGGCCTGAATCTGCCAATCCCTCGAACTAAGGTAAAGAAAAAAAAAAATTGAAAAAAACCCCTTTTTAAACTATTATGTCTGTTTATTCTCTCTCATTTTCCCTCTCAGATGTGGAGTCAAATTTAAATTTCACAAGGTGTGTAAAGGTATGCTTCCAAGTAAACCGAAAATGGATACCCTTCTTAGTTATACCCACAGAATACACTCATAGTATGCAATTGTGCTACTTACATTATATAATGGACATGGAGAGAATTACATTTTTATCTTTATTATTATGACCTACGGTTACACACTTCCTGCGTATTTCTCTCACACTTCCTGAGATTGTTGGTGTGGACTTTTTAATTCTAAAAATTTGAAATGGTTTAACAACCTCACAGCATTCTTGACGTACGTGTTCCCAAGGCCAGCTGCAACAGAAGTTAACTCTTCACACAAAATACTCAGGTCAGGGTGTAGGCAATCAGAGTACCACAGTTTTCCTCGGATGGGGGCAAACTACTGACATTGCATTCATAGACAAGATACCAAAATGCAGAAACAAAGCCATTAACCTCTGAATTGATCTATTTAAAAGTTTACCTAGTTCGATTAGCGCAGTAACTTTCTAAGGTGCTACTTTTGAAGGCTTGTGTCTAATGGACCAAAGAGGAAAGATTCCTCAAGGTTAATGCTGGTATATAAAAAGAGGGTTGCTCTTAATACAGTCATGAATCATGGCTTGGGCACCTCCCTGCATAACTTAAAAACCCACAAGACAATGTGATTTAGTGACTTTAATTTGATGTTTTGTAAGAAATATGGTTAAAGCATATGATTTTTTTAAAGAAATATGGTCAATGCATATGATGTTGTGTAAGAAATATGGTCAATGCATATTATGTTGTGTAAGAAACATGGTCAATGGATATGATGTTTTGTAAGAAATATGGTCAATGCATATGATGTTTTGAAAGAAATATGGTCAATGCATAATTTTTTGGTCAACGGGAAAGCCCAAAACCACACAACCAAATATTAAATCCTCAAGGGGAAAAAAAATGGCTTCATTGGCATTATGTTTTTATTATGCTCACTATTATTTACCAGTGAATACAGTGAAGAGAAAAAAATAAGTTATGACTGCTACATAGGGACGCTAACATTTACTTCCTTGCTCCATTATTCTGGACTACTTATAAGCTTTCAAGTTGCTTTTAACATCATTTGGGAGAGGTCTGTGGGAAATTTGGGAAATTTATGGTTTTCAGAAAAGCATTCCCCAATCTGCAGTTTTTCAGTTATTAAAAAAAAATATATATACATATCTATACTATTTGATATTATTTGATTATTATTATTTAATCTAAATATATGATAAAGTATCTTTGTTTTATGAATTAATTTATGTCCATAGAAAATCTCATTTGTTTTAAAGGCTGGATTACCCTAAAACCCTGTTCCACCACCACATTCACATTGATCTTCAACCGCCTTCAAATCTAAACAAAGAAATGCCCTTCTTTCTCTTTTTTCATCCCTGCGCTGAGCGTTCAGAGGGACAGCCGAAAGCGCCTGGCTGGCCCGCTGCGTTAGAGCTTAAGGTGACCGCAGAGCAAACTCCTGACGGCTTTTCTGTTCACTTCCTCTCAAAGCAAAAGATTCCCGTGCCCAGAGAGGGAGAGGTGTGCAAAAAATGCACAGGAAAACGTCCCCCGGCGCACCCTCTGCAGCTGAGAGTGTGAGAAGAGGCCCGCATTTGATGCCTGACTGACCAAATCTTCAGCCAGATAGCCGGCCCTATTCCCCTTGGCTGGGGGGCCGCGTGGCCAGAAGTGCTGCAGATGGAGAGGAGAAGCCTCGGTAATTGTATCAAGGTCTGTTGAGATTCTCTCAAACGGTTTCCAGTAAAAGGAAAGGAGTCCCAGGGCAACAGCGGCAACTTCTCCAGAATAACCCCCCAAAAAAAAACACGAGGGGGGGGGGGGGAACAGAGTGCACTCATATATGAATAACATTCAATTTATCACATGAAAGCCCAAACATTGAGTAGTACACCTTCCCTGCTCCCACCTCTATTTTTAAACTTTTAAACAAAAATTTGCCTTAAATCTTTCACTGCCTTTGAATATGTGTCAGCAGAACATTTGTCACTCAAAACTAGCAATTTTGCCTTTTGAATGCAATTGCCTCCTTGTTCTGTGTACTGGTTAATGCCCTTTTCTTTTAAATGGTGAATTGGCATTTAGTTATAAGTTTCTACCTGTTGTTCCGGATGATTAAGTATCTATATATGGAGGAAAAGTCCTACTTCAAACATGCATTTTTTCATAAAGCACACAATCACATTACACATTGTAAAGATTAAGAGACCCCATTGGGGATAATGCTGAATGCTCTAAAGATTCAACGTATATTTAATTTTAGACTCTCATCCGTTAGTGTCACTGGGTATGACACTGCTCTGTTTATCTCAGAGACAAGAAAAGGGGAAGATCATATTTATCCTGAGATGATAATATGCAATAATAGATTCCTTCCAGAGACCCCTCTTAAAGGGAAAGCTATTGTAATACTAAATATTTAATCGCTGATTTGAATGAGAAGTTCAATGGGCCTTTGGGTAATGCCAGACGGGACAAGTGCTTGTCAAACTCTCCTATCCTCTTATTTTCCAGTATAGCACTGTGGCTGAAACCACACCGTGCCACACTGTGCCAGTTTCAAGTAAGAAATATGTATACAAGACTGACTGCACATCAGATTAGCAAATCAGCTAGCCGTAAAGAGGTCCGTTTTTCATCAGATTCTTATATAGCCTATAGTGCCTAAATTCTATAAAATAGTGCTGTACTGGCTTACTTAATAGCGATAATAACTATGATAAGTTTAAAACATTTAGCTGTGATCTGTGATAAATATAGCGAGATATACTGTAGTTGAGGATGTTTAATCAGGTCTGCGGCGGGCTGAAGTACTTAAATCTGCCCTGGGTTCCAGGAAAGTGGCACTGAGCAGCCTTTAGAGTGATCTCCTGATGTGTTTCAAGGACTCCGGTTGTACTCTCACTCAGTTTTTTCCAATTCATTACACCCTCACCAGCCGGGCATTACTCTGCTTTACTCCGGTCTCTAGAGGGAAATTTATTGGTTGAATGTTTTAACCTCTTTTACTTCTTCAAGTGACTGTTTATTGCTCTATTTTTGCACTTGACTACTACTCCTTTAATATCTCCTCCAGACACACTGAGCACTGCCCGTGCCTACACACATATGGATTTATATACACAAAGGGTTTTAAAACCTATAATTCTTGAAAAATTGATATAAGAAAACTGATTCAAAACATGGTCATTACCTAGTTTATACATATGTTTAAATATAGGAAGCAGGTGTTGGCGAACACAGTAATCCCCACTTTGCATTCATTGGGCCTCTCCTATTTACAAACAACGCAGTGGCTTGCAGTGGATGTGGATATCCATGCAACATTAAGAAGGGACGTGGGCTTGGTTAGTGGCATGGGCACAAACATTAACATAATAGCATGCGATTATGAGCACATTTCTATTACTATGGACTTTAGTATTAAATAGTATTATACACAAAATGTGTATATCCTTCACTGACATATTTCATATCTGCAGACTGATATCCAAAAAGCTATATTTTATCAATATCTATTATGACATGCAATAAACTGCATAGTGTTCAATCCAGCCTAAATATCAGTGATGCATTGGTTGTTAAATTTTAAAAGAATAAATAAAAACATGAGATGCTAAACCGATCCATGTGCTGCACATAGTTACTGCTTTTTGACTGAGCCTATGAGGGCCCTAGGTTGCATTTCGCCAGTTCTGAGAATCTCAATTTTGATCGAGAAGGCAAACAGCTACAGGGGCAGTTGTATTTTCTTCAGCTAGCTACCTAACAGCTTTAGCTATAGCGAGCAAGATATTCATTATATATATAAAAAAAAAAAAAAAAAAAACACAAACACAAACACAGGTAACGTGATGTTGGTAAACTGGCAGTATGGCCGAGCTGCTTGAGAAATAGCTAGCTAACATTAACGTAGTTTCTGCTGCATATATCGCACCCTAGTTTTTTATTTATTTTTTATTTATTTATTTATTTTTTTTAGCACAAGCCACAAAAAACACATCTGCTAAATGGAAATAAACCTACCACATAACATTAATTTCAGGTCTCGCAGCAAAACGGCCCTGCGGCACACTGCTGCCACCTATAGAATCGGAGAATATTTTAAAATATTATGTGAAGTAATAGTTTCACATTAATATTGTTGGCAACCAAATTTTCTCACCATAACAATTTCCCTTGCCTTGTACCCTGGACTTCTCCCACGACTACCCAGGGAGGAAACCACTGATATAAAGGTATCGACTACTATATACTATTAACGATAATGCTGGCTCTTCTTTGATGTAAGTGGCTTTGGCGTGAAAAATGTTTCCTTTTTGATTATTCTGTTCTGGCCCACGATAACCACAACACTAATCAATAAACCAATCAGCTCTGAATGTGAGCAGCAGATTTTATTAATTCTTTATTTAATTGTGCCTTGAAGTAATTTTCCTTTTTAACAGTTCAAAATGCATTTACGTCATTCTAACAGGCTATTAAGTATATATATATATGTGTGTGTGTGTGTGTTTGAACTCTGCGCCCTCATTGATAAAACATGGAACATCGGTGATCTCTGCTGCCAACAGGAATATGATGACTAAAATGGGCCATTGTAGAAATGGCTCCAGACTTAACCGTTTCACACTGTGACAGGACTCCATGAATCCGCTAGCGAGGCCTCTGTCCCCTCAAGACAGCATCTGCATCTCAACACCAGAAATAACCATTTAATGTAGGAGGAGAATCAGATGATTGACAGGGGAAAAGATCACTTTCAGTGGCGGTGAAATAGCGATTAACGCTAATGGTTCCCTCTAATGGTCAGACTACCAGATACGTGTACACAAGTGCTAAATGCACAGCACAGAAGCAGCAGGCTTCCTGCACAGCAGGGACTATTTCAACACCATTGAGATGACTGAATTGGCCAGAGTAAACGGACATGCTGTTGTCACTTGCTAAAGAGACACAAACATCCAAAAGACACAAAGGGGGAACCACTTGGGAAGTTTAGATAATTTTAATATTCGGTTTATAATTCATATTTAACATTTATTAGGTACGAAGTTCTTATCAGTGATTTGTGGATAAAGTTATAAATATAGTAAAGCTAACCTTCTTATAAGAATTTTGACCACTGGCCAAGCTTTCAGACATTTATGTGGCATAGGTAAGTACATAGAGTGGGCAATTTCACCGCTCCAATGGACATACAACAAAAAATGAGACTGTTTGCCATTTATAATCCATTTGAAACTTTATTAGTTGTCTTATAAATTTCATGAAATTTGATCATGATAATGTAACTGCAGTGTCATCATATTTCCTTCGATCTAATATATGCTTCTCACTAGCATTGCCATTGAAACGGTCACTAGCATTGCCACCTCCCAAGCTATTTAGAGATTTAAAAAAAAGGGGGGGGGGGGGGGGGAAGGAAAAAGATGGACGGGGGATCCCGGTAGCCAATAAATGAGAGTTTTTTACACGGCAAAGTGAAACATTATTTATGATTTACGTGTTGGTGTTGTGAGTTTTGATGGGGAG
>JAOYSI010000008.1:1721708-1726708 GCA_025775065.1 Hiodon alosoides
CCCCCCCCCCCCCCCACCCCCACCCCCACACCCACCCCCCCACCCACCCACCCCCACACACCCCCACCCACACCCATCATAACACCTCAACCACCCCCCGGGGGGGGGGCGCGCCCCCCCCAAGCACCATCTGGGACGGGGCATCCAGGTAGCCACTCATTCAGGCTTTTTTACACCACAAAGGGAAACATATTTTATGATTGAACTGTAGGTTTATAGATTTTTCCTGAGCCCTATGTACATAGGTCCAATACATATTTTGGGGCTAGAGTGTGCAGTTACTTGACCTTGCTACTACCATTAAATTAGTTAATCAATATAAACACCAAGATCCTGAACAACATGGGCATTAGAAATGAGCTGTTTATGTTTTATGAAATATTTTTAGTATATTTTACATGAATATCAAAACTATTTACAAATGCTACCGTTTTTTGTATTAATTTGAATTTTTTAAAAATTCAATGCATGAAGGTTTTCCATTGGGGGCTGATGAGAGAAAGCGAGTGGAGTCACCCACCAGCAGACACCAGGTGCACCTGCTAGTGCTTGGCTAGGTTCATTGTTAATTTGAGTACCCCACTGCCAGCCATTGGTGTGAGGTCCAGAATGGGCAGTTAGAGCGGAGCAGAGCACAGGGGTTGCATGTGCTTGCACTGGAGAGGGAGAAAGGAAAAGGATGGCCTTGCGGGAGACGTGAGTCTGAAAGGGAGACAAGTGGCGGAACCCTGAGGCGTCGTTGTCGCTCAGCATGGTTCAGTTGCTAGGGCGGAGTGGGGGAAAAGGTGCTGTGGACGGCTGCTCTTTCGCTGTTTACGTGGGAGAAAGTTGATGTGCCACTCGTGTGGGCCGCGTCAGATTCCAACCAGATGAGACAAGAGTCAAGCTCCTCGTCTGGGTTGCATTGCTTATCTGATTCCGGGTCGGGCGGCCCCGGAGCCTATCCCAATGGGCGTAGGGTGCGTGGCAGGAAACTTTGAGGAGTGGGCACCACTCCATCACAGGGCTCGGAACACACAGTGCCAATACACCAAGGAGAATAACACAGAGTAGAAAATTCCACACAGTGAGACAGATTCAAATCCAGGACCCTGGAGCTGCAAGGTATCAACAAGAACTACCGGCCTCCTGAGCCACTTTACTACCTTCGAGAAAAACACATTTCAATATTAATCGAACAAAGGCATGTTTGGCTTTGATTTTATCTCAAATAATAATTGTAGTATAAGTAAAGTCAGGGGTAAGTAATAAGTTAGTTCTACATGCTCATTTAGGTGAAAAAAAAAAAAAAAAAACTTTAATTAGCAAGGCTCCAATTACATGTCTTTTTTTCCTCAGTCAGTGCATTTCAATTCGAATGAGCATGGATCTATATTTTACATTCCAACACCCCCCTCCCCCGACAAAATGAAATTCAATTACCAAGCCATGTAAGTAGCTTATTAATGGCTAATGATCAAGTTCCATAACCAAATTTTAAAAATGGAGGTTAGAAAAAAAATCTCCAGAGCAGCAATTGCCCAGCTCTGCATTGAGTCTCCGGTTTAAATCCTTACATCCCATGCAAGACACATGCACTTTGATTCTGAACTTCAATTCGGAACTTAAATTTTTTGAGCATGATTGCAGTGGCATGATTTTTAAAGCTTGCTTATTGACTAGCCATGAAGACAAGCTCCAAAATGCCAAAGTGCCAACCTGAGACTCTTTGTTCTCTCTGTAGGCGAGAAGTGAAGTCGAGACGGATGTGCCTCTCCTCCAATCGGCTACGAACCTCTATTGCAAGCTGTGTAGCCTGCAGAATGGGAAAGAGAAGGGCATTAAAAGCCAATAGGATTGGACAATTTCAAATCGGAGGAATCACAAAAAGGCAACTAAATAAAAAATTGTAAAAAAAATGTATCCAAATTTTACATTCCGAAACTATTAAAGGGGTGTTACTATTACAAGGACATTTTCCAGGAACAATACATTTGCACTAAATTCAATTCAGTCAAAACTTTTAAAACAAGAGCTAAACATTCTTTCATTACCACTGCAATGACATATTTTTTTTTTTTTTTATCATAACATTTCATCTATGCGTCTAGAAAATGTCATGTGTCTGTTGTACATGTGTCTATTTTATTTTTTACGTGATTATTTTATGCAAATTGTCAGTGAAAAAACATTGAAATGCAACAGAACACATTCTGGGATAAATAAAGATTTATTACCATTAGCATTACCATTATTAATACCAGCTATGATCTGTAACCTACTTCCACCACATGCTTCTTCCAAAAGGAACTACAGTACCCTTGCACAATACAAGACGGGCCATTCCTGAACGTGGACATTACTTTATTCCGTCACAGTTTTCTGCAATAAGGATCCTTTATGTTAAATTGTGTTCTGAATAAAAGTTTCAGAGATGACGCGTTCCGGACAAAATTCCACAAAATCTGCACCAGACCAAGCCAACTAGCCTAAGAATGGGCAAAGTCTTGTGCCATGTGACTAACAGTATGTCCTTTTTGACTGTGGTGTGGCTGCAGTTGTCGTAAGAACTACTTTCAATCAATGGCAAAGTTAGCCAACTACCAGGCCCTGAAACACAGGTCACACTTAAGGCATTGTTAATACAGGATCAAACCCTACAAAGAAAAAATGTGTGTCTTTGTCAGGCTTATATTAAATACCTTCATGGCCTTTCCTTCAGATCAGAGGCCAGTTTAATACCTTGTGTTTAACAAGGTAAGACTAGGTTTATTACTAAAATATTATTTCAACTTTTAATGAGCTTGAAATGTTTTGAATTGTACACAAATCACCTGGTGTGTTTCAGAAGTTGAACCCAGATAAATTATTGAATGGCATTTTATACTTTTAAATGTGCTTGAAGTGCATGTATGTACTTTTTGGGAAGATTTAGGCTGGGACCAAATCAAATTTCTGCTAATTGCTTATCACATTTAATACAATTAAATTTAACAGTGTCTCTGTGTAATTAGTTGGTTGATAATAAAGTTTTGGTCCTTGCCATAGTAATTGTGATATCTCTTGGATGGTCTGAAGAAATTCTTAAATATAAAAATTAAATGAAATATTACACAAACAGTCAACATATTCCCTTTGTAGACTGTATTGTGCTTGCTCAAACATGGCAGCAGCCTTTAAAAATATACTGGCGTACATAGGGAAGGGAAACATTTCATCATGGTAAGTTGCATTATTGTATTTGCATGACACTCTTCCAGTGAACGGGCCACATATACCCACCATCACTACGGCAACAGTCACCTGCTCTCCCCTGCCGCCTACCGTTTCACTGCACTACAGACACAAAGAGATGTTTTTAATTCCATGCCAGTCTGTCTTTCTTTTTTATTTTTTTGCAATGTCCCGTGAGGCACATGTGGAGAAGGCAGTGGTATGACTGAGCAGCCCCTGAGCTGCAAGTCTTGATCCTCTGTAAGGGGGGGGGGGGGGAAAGGTGTGTCCTCATGCTTTTATACTTATTTTTTACACACATTCTTCATTTGAACTTCATTCATTTTTCAGAGTAAATCAGGTAAATAATTTATTTTCAAATTTCCTAAACAAGATCTATTTTAGAAAGGATAATACGCAAGGCCACTGAGATGCAGGGCCGTTTTGCCTGTGTTTTTTTTTTTTTTTACTAAGCTGCTTAAGGCCAGGGCCAAATCAAAAGCTTGACAACCCACTAATCACATTTAGTAAAATTGTATTTAATAGCATTTTGTTTTTTTTGTTTGTAAGTATATTATGTCTTCAACTCATAAAAAGAAAATACAGTTATTAACTATAGTTATGTAAAGTGCGATTAGCGGGTTGCCAAAGTTTTGATTTGGTCTCTTGCCAAGTCAAAATGACCAAATTAATTTTCCCAAGTAGACTTGTTGATCAATTAGCATCGCTTATTAATCTGTTTCTCATTCCAACACATTCTGAATCTGTGCCTCTCATTTGCGATATTTGTAAATTCTGCTTGAACTGCAGACACCAGCACGAGTCTGCCATACAAATACACTGTGATGTAATTTGTACTGAATTACAGGAATTATGTTGTTTTTATTGTTACCGTGACGTGCAAAGTTTCTCCTAAAGCATTATGGATTTATACCTCTGTGCTTACAAAAAACCCACCTTTAAATAGTGTAGTAAAATTTTGATTGCATTTCAAGTACCGACATTGGTGTATAAGAAAAACAAACAAACAGCTGGAGTGTTTTATACTCAAATGAAACCAGAGGATACATTTTACAGGGGTCTGGCATAGGTACATATATACACACATATATATGTGTTTCAGGCTAGAAAACTGTCAGTCAATGTGCTTCCTTTGAACAGTAAAGGCTGATGAGCAAATTTATGTAACATTGCGCTGGGTTGGTCTGCATTTGTGCCTTTGGTGCAGCTGGGGATCACAAGTCGGGACGTGTGTGAATGAATAACGCTTGCCAGATGTGTCTGCATTGCCCGGGTCCCCTCTTGGAGCCGCGGAGCGCCTCAGCGTTGCCTGAGCATCGACTGGGTCAGATAAGGGAAAGACAGATGTGACAGAACCTGCCGCGTGTAAGCTGGCGCTCCAAGGGCCAGGTAAAGTGGTCCGAGGCCAAGGAAAACATGACGTGAGTAGCAGGAACACAGGAGGGACCTGTTGTGATTTATGGATCCAGCACGTGAGCATCTGTGGTGGAGAACCAGGCCTTCCATAGGGATGATAAGGCAGAGGCGGGGTGTTAGAGTTCACAGACGAGGAGGGCGTTACAAGAGCCTTCTTTTCCCCTTTCATTTTTGAAAATGACTGCATTGTTTGAAGAATATTAGCTTGTTCGATGATGATGAATGAGTGATAACATATGATTAGGCATGCAATTATAGGAAAATATAACGGGAGGGCGTGACGCTGCCCCAAGGCGAGGCCCTTCCAATGTTATACTGCCGCACCTGTTAGACAACCAATTAGAAACAAATTAGCCATTTTATGACATCAG
>JAOYSI010000008.1:1731708-1752173 GCA_025775065.1 Hiodon alosoides
TGAATCTACCAATACACTAAATGAATTATTACTCTATGGATTATCCCGACCTCCAAACGTAAATAAATGCTTCCATTAATTACTTTAGTATTGCTATAGTATGTGAATTTCTTGCTACGATTTCCATCGGAAATACATGTTTATGGGATGATATTTTCACTGTTTTGTTGTATGGTTTTTTAGGGATAACCAGAGTGCACATTCTCTCATCCTCTCCGGGGAAACCCATACGGACGTCAGTAATGAAAAGGTCACTTTGAAATAAAGCATCACGTCCTGGCAGGCCACTGCATTTCCTTTGCCTTTTTTTTTTTTTTTTTGTTTAGATAGGTTTTTCACAGTGTGTTAACCAGGCAGATAACCATGGAAACACAATAGTTAAAGCCGGTATTTGTATGTCAGCTATGGGAAATGGAATTCCGTTAAAGCAGACATCAAAGAGCAATGACTGGCAGTTAAATTATAAAATCAAATATCAGATACAGAAAATACAGTAATGTAATGATCAATGAAAGCACTGTGGAAACGCACCTGTGTAACAATGCATTCTTTCCATGTTTGGAATGTTTTATACACGCATTTAAACAAATATTCTGCGTGTAACATCGCAGACAAAAGGTAACTGTTACAGACTGTGAAAACGTATTTATGCATGAAAGCCGCTATGAATTATAACAAGGCCTGGTTTGTGCTTGATTATAAAGACACCTTTATATCATCATGTAATCCCAATAAAAGGCACTATTCCAAACAATCCAGGAAGTCTTGTCCCCCATGTGGCTCATTGTCAGAACCTGAAATAATTTCCACATGGTAAATAAAAGTCATGGCAACCCTGTTCAATTCAACGGGTTCCACAGCCAAACCTGGCGGAGCACCTTTATATTTCTGGGGGCCTTGTTGTAACAAGTGGATACCTATATGATCAAACAACATAAATGGGTTCTTGATGAGTCCAAATCGTGGCGCATTCTAACTGTCAAACCTAACGCCATTACTCAGTAAAAGTGTCTCTCCTGTTATTAATTCTATTTACCCACCAAAAGGGACACTACAGAGGCAATTCCCTGACTGTATTGATGTTTTAAGGAGTCATTCAGTTAATTGAAATTGCAGGTCCTCCTCAGCTAGTCCTGGTCTTTGGCCTGGGAGAGAGTGATGATAGCCAGTATAAAGACTTCTGTACTGGTTTATGTGAGCTTATTTGGCTCCAAGGCTCAGGGCTACTTAGTTCAAGTGTTCCTCTTTAAAGTTCAATTGATTTCTTTATTGTTGAGATAAAGTAATTGCATAGGTGCAAGATATGGTTGAAAAAATCATACCTGCATGCAAGACAAATATTTTTAAGTGTAAGATTTTACGCTGTTGAGTTGCACTTTGACATTTTATTTTATATATATATATATATATATACACACACACACACACACACACACACACACACACTCAGTGACAAGTTTATTAGGTACAACCCGTTCATGAAATAACAGTGAGTCACATGGTCGTGGCTGGCTGTATAAAACTGGCAGACAGTTATCGAAGCATTCAGTTACTGATCGATTGAATGCTAATTTGGGCAAAATGAGTGACCTTCTGTGAGTCTTGGTGTGAGCGTGGTATGATCAAAAGTGCCAGGCGCGCCGGTTCCAGTATCTCAGAAACGGCCTTCCACCTGGGCTTTTCACACAAGACTCCTTCGGGGGTTTACCGAGAATGGTACAAGAAATAAAAAGCATCCTGTCGGCAAAAAACAGGCAAGTCAAAGCTCAACAACGTGGATAGATGGACACATAACAGCACAGTTTCTAAAAACCACAAAACAATGGCCACAGAAAAAGAATCACCGCAAACTGAATCTACATCTCAGTTATCCAGCCTCTTCTTAGCATTGGAGAACAGAATTATTTTCTGATGAGTAGTCTTTTTGTCTTTTGCCTACGTCCGGGCAGATTTATGTCTGGAGAAAGCCGGAGGAAGCCCTCAGTCCACACTGTTTTGTTAGGGTTAGGGTTAGGGTTAGGGTTATGTGCAAACGTTGTTTCCTCAAGATGTTTTCGTATTTCAAGATGGAACCGCTCGTTAGTTGAAAGATTCAAGAGTGGAACACCTTACATGGTATCCCCCATCCCCAAACCTGAACATCATGGAATCTTTATGGGAAGTTCTGGAATGTAGAGTGTGGAGTAGATTCCCTCCTCCATCCTCTCCCTGAGAACGGGAGGTTTTCCATGTTTAATAATGGCTCAATATCCCACTAAAAGGGGTTTAAACTGATATTACAACACATTGAAGCTGTTCTGAAAGCAAAGAATGGACCAACACCTTAATAATTAAGAAACACTTATAGATTGTTTGGTCTTGCTCAGAACATTCTGGTGATAATTGTTACATCATTGTCATTATTTCAGTTTGTTTATATCAATCTATTTCTAATTTTTATTTTTTGGGGTTTTTTATGTTTTGCATCCTCTTTAAATGAATAAAACACAGGCTAGCTTTTTTTAAATAATAAAAAAAAATCTATATTTTAATTTATATTTAAATGTTTTAAAGGCTTATTGTATGCAAGGTAGCGTCTCCCCAATTTCCACTTCAAATTTTAAGTGCTGCAGCACGCAGGCAGGTCTTGCTAACAAATCGCCAGGGCATAACTCCTGCTTTCTGATTAATGGTGGGTCAGTGACTGACAAACCATTTTAATTTGATTCGACTGCAAGATAAAGACGCCACTTTTAAGAGCCATTTCCACTGAAAGCCTGCACTCCATAATTCCCTCTGATGGCTCCTCTGGGACACAAGTTTCTTGCCATTTCATGTCCACTCTAATACCATTACAGATGAAAAGATGCTTAAATGTCTGCGTCACTCCGTAATAAAATATCTCTCGACTGTTTGCCTGATCAATGAGGAGCTGAAGTGCAAGCTGGCCGCGGGTAATGTGCACCGTTTCACTTAAATATCAAATTATTGACTGGGGGAATTGGTAGGCTGGCTCCAATTACTGCCCTTTGCCCAAGGAGAGAAGAAATCTCAGCTCCTGTCCCAGGAACAAAATGGTAGTGCTTCTAATGGTAGTACTGATCGCAAAACCGTGGCGTAGATAATTATAAACAGTTCACTATGTAGTCATCGTGGTCAAGGCTGCTAATTGCGGTTTTATGTTTTACACCTCAACTCTGGATTGGTCAGGAAGCACTCCAACATGTTATTTCTCAGATAAAAAACATGAACCTAATGCAATCCTTTGGAGTTTCACACAGACCCTGCTGATTGATTAAAGGTATTTTCTGGTGCACACAACGTCACAAATTTGTGTATTCACACGGTAAGATATTGCGGTGCAAAGGAAGAACTTCACTTAAAGATAACACCACATTATTATCATTGTTAATAATAATAATAATAATAATAATAATAATAATAATAATAATAATAATAATAATAATAACAATAATAATAATATTATTATTATTATTATTATTATTATTATTATTTGTTTATTAAAGGAGAAACACAAACTTTTTTATCATGTCCATTTACACATTAAATAAGCATATTGCATAGGAGTATAACACTTGCTGATTTGAACCAGCAACCTTCTGGAAACCGATGCAACCACTGTGCCACTTCTTACTTCAGCAACAGGTAAAAGCTAATTACGCTTATAGTTTACCATCATTTATTATTGCGCTCATTCTGTTTTTTTTTTTAGCAATATCATTTTATTACATGCCTTTAACACTTGCTATGTCAGCTAAGTAGAAAAAAAAACAAAAAAACAACAAATGTAATTTATTTCTCTATCAAAAAAAAATGCACTGTACATTATTATTGTAGCTATATCTTTAAATACGATATAGAGTAGGGAAATGTATCTTCAGGAGGATATCCACTGTGTTTATGTAATAGCTGTATAGTTACCTAGCTATGATAAATTAAATCTATTACTCATATTTCTTGATCCATAAATTTTTTATCTGCACATTTCTTATGATCAGCAGAAGAATAATATCTATTTGTTTTTAAAAGAATCACTTTCAAATAAAACCTGAAACTCTAAAAAAAAAGGCAGGCTAAATCCTCCATTACGATCCTAATGGCATATTACCCAGGGAGATACTACTGCAATTTATTTATTTCTTAAATAAGAAATCAAAATCACTGTTCACATAAAACGATGGATACGATGGATGAAAATTTCCCCTTAAGCTTGCCGTGTCTGATGTGCATTGCAGCACATTAAATACATAAATAAATAAATAAATAAAGCATATGGTTGTCTCTTGCCTGTACAAAAATGCTATACAACTCAGAATATCATGGGGCTATAACTTACATGTGCTTAAATGTTCCTCACTTATAGCCTAACAGGGAATATATAACCCAACGGAAGCTAGTGTGAACAACCACAGCAAACTCGTGGATTTTTTCCAAGGACGGCGTAACCTTGATGCTTGATTTCCACACATGTGCATTATTCTGTAGTACAAACTTACATCGCTGATCACTGCCATTGATCCACAGGCCTTTGTAATGGACTCTAATAACAACTCCATTACCAGCGATGCCCTGATTGGTGTGTGTGGCTGCAAAATTAGCAGCAAAGGGGCAAGCCTGCCAATATTAATTCCACGACAGAGATTACTTGTTATTGAAGAACAAAAGTGTTCCCTGCCTGGGCTGAACAACTTAACTCCTTGTCTCATAAAATTTAAGCCAGCTATTGATTGGCTTCTTGTGAAACACACACACACACACACACACACACACACACACACACACACGCCCAAACAGATAGCACACACACACATGCACATGGACCTCAGCTCAAGTACAACGGATGGATATTCCTTTCCTTTCCATTGTACGAAGTGTTAAGCAACATGAGGCAAATTAAATCAATGAATTCATCCTAGCAGATGGGTGCTTTAACAGTCAGTTAGCCTTTAGATAATTGAGGCGTTGACTCCAGAATCATAAAACGGATGGCTCGCTTATACATTTTGCTGAAATAGATCGCCGAGGTTAAATAAATGAAATCCCATTTGTCAGCTGGTAATAAATGGCCCCCCTTTCCGCCAACAGCTCTGTTTGGCCTAATAAATAGAGGGGGATGTAACCATGCTCCTCCATTGATAGGGTTACAGCTTAATGAAATGGTCTTTCCTCTGCTTGTTTTTTTGCCTCCTCCTGCACACTGTGATAAGTAGCAAACCAACGAAGCCTGTAATTACAATCTTACAGAGAACCCGGCCAATCTGTGTATAAATCTCACCATCCAATTACAAGATGTAATAATTTTGCAGTCAAGCTGGTAATGAGGTCTAATACTCATGCATGTGATAATCCCCCCTGGATGCTGACTCTATCAGATGTTAGCTTTGTAATTATACTGGCAGAAAATCATTATTTCATGTTCAGCAGAAAAATGAGGTTGGTGGGAAGTTAATTTTCTCTATGCTCTGCGAAGCATAGACAAAATTTTAATGATTTAATCATTACCACTATCCTGTTTGCAATTGACCCATGTTACTTGTGTGCGGAAACATTTGCACGTTTAAGAGTCCCTGATACGTGGTAAAGCTTGCCAGGTAGGTCTCTTTTTATTTCATAATTACGCTACAATAAAACTATTACCCTAATGGAAAAGAAATCTATATTGTTATTCACCGGTGTCAGTTAACAGTTATATGGAACATTAATTATATTTTTAATAGCCAATGGTTAACATTTCCGCATTGCTGCTCACATTTCATTGCGTCCTGTTTTATGAAGGTTTGACCTAAATGGTGAAGAAAAAGGTCAATTGCTGTGAGGAGTGTGTAGCAGATTTTTAAATAAGATTATGACAAAGACAGGCAACCTTTACCAAATTCATTTTTTTAGCTAAACTAGCATCCTGTTGTTAGTGCACATAGATGCACGGTAAAACACAGTACACTGCCTAGGTCATATGAGAAATAAAAATAAATAAAATAAAAGACCCAGGGATGAGAACATTTCTCACGCATTGGTGAATCTTGACAAACAGGTGTTTGTAGGTTCATGCAAGACGGCTCTGTATTAGTCAGCTATTGAAAATTCCCAAGCCTTCTTCCCAAAGTTTCTTTATGGTGAACTTGGCATGTCAGAGTGCTAACCTCTTTGTCCATGGTATTAAAAAGTGAGAAAGGTCTTACTTCCTTGACTTTATTGACTAGTGCACACGCACACATGCACACACGCACCCACGCACACCCACACTCACACTCTCCCACACACACACACACACACACACACACACACACACACACACACACACACACACTCCCAATCCAGCTACCGTAAATGACCAGTTTAATTCCATCCATCACAATTCTATGTAAACCTTTTTTTCTACAATTGTTGTTCTGGTGGATTCTTATATATATAAATACACAAATGCTGACAAAAATGGGATAGCCAACTGTAGTGAAGACTGGAAGTCCACGGGTGCACAGTCATAGCTACGTGAGACGATGCAGGTAGTAGGCAACTCAGGGCCATACAATTTCAACTCAGCTGCCGAAATGCTGACATAAACTCCAAACGTTACAACGTCATTACGGACGACTTTTAATGACAGTTTGCAGATGTCTAAATCACAAAGCCTTGGCTGAGGTGAAGGCTGAGAAAGGTCATCGTGTCTTTGATAAATGCTACAGTAGAGAGAGAAGCTTAAATTAATGTGTAACTTTTTCAAATGTTGGGGGGAGTAATAAATTGCAATGAGAAAACATAGTTATACTCTTAACTTAGCTTTTGTTATGTATATAAAAAAAAACATTGCGTGGAATTTTAATATACTAAATAGAATAAAAATAACACACATGTGCATGCAATTTTTGCTACATAAAATGATAACATACTTAATTGTGTAATCAACTTTTATCTTGCATTGCGTACATTCGTACCTCAGTGTCGATGTCGACAATTTAACTTGTCTAAAGAGCCTGAAGAAGATGTTACACAGGTATAGTTCGCCTATTAAACACTTTGAACTTAAGTTGATGCAGAAGGACTATCGTCATTATTGGTCCATACATGCAGTTTTTTGTTATTAAGTTTCTCAACTACAAAATCTCTGGAAGGATTGCAAGCCTGAGAATAACTGAGAGCCACACACATTCAGATTCCAGCTGTTGTCCAAACAAAAGCTTACATCATTATTTAATAATCTGAAACACAACGCCACATGTAACAGCATACGTTTCTAATGTCCTAATCATAGTTTTGAGTGATGAGTTTGATAGAAACGGGGTCTTTCCATGGAATAACATAGAAACACACAACGACAAAACTCCTGTTTAGACTGTAAAAAAACAAAACAATTTTGTTTCAGACCAGCCACTAAAGGGTGCCGAGCTGAAATAAAATTTAAAATGAAAATCCTGACTCCTGCGTACACGTGTCCCCTCTGTAAATGCAATTTTAAAGTCAGTCCCCACAAAGGCTGATTTAAATTCTCGAAAAGGAGTCTCCGGCATTGACCGGCATGAGAGACTTTTACATTTTCCAATCCCTGTTAACTGTTATTTAAATGTTGTCAGTCAAGGGCTCTGCATCTGGCATCCATGCCATGTGAAATTTATTTATTGAAAGTTTTGGTCACACATGGAAAGTTAAGCAGATGGTGCATCCGCGCAGATCATCAGCACCCAGCCGTCAGCCACCTCCACCTGCCCCCCCTTCCTATTTTATATATTATCTTTATGGCAGCCAGTCTCTGTATGCAACCCCTCTTGTTTTGCCATTTTAAACAGATCTAATCAGTAGTGTGTTAAACAAGAGTGGATCTTTTATGCATTGGGTGTTGGGACACGCGAATCACCGCTGTAGATCACGAGAATAAACAACTCGGTCTGATTCAATTACAACGGCTGGGGCTGCTTTTATCTACTCGTGACATCATTTCAATCAAAATGTAAAATAATCCAATCCAATAGATGCAATAGCTGAGATAGGATTCAGACTGCTGCACTTAGTCTTTTAATAAAAAACAGAATAAATGCTCCCTCTGACAGCTATCTAGAAGTTCCCATTCCAAAACTCTATTACCTTGTATAATAGTATTCAAAAGAACTGAAAGAAGGAGATTGACTATTACTTTTTTATTAGTCAAAGTTGTTATAGAGGATACAGCCGGCTGCACTTTTGCTCATTTAATTAACAAAAGCATAAAGTACTTCTTCGGGCAGACATCTCACTTTGGTCACCGAAACACCCTGCGCCGTGTAGAATCATATTTAGAAGGATTGAAAAGTCCGCAAATCCCGTATTAATAGCAGGTCGTCATAAACGTTCTAAATTATGGATTTGAAAGAAATAGGATACAGGCCACTGCACTTTTGCCCATTTAATTAACAAAGCAGAAATGCACTTTGTCAGAAATCTGGATCTCGAGAAGAAAGGAATTTCCTTGAATAATACTGTTTAGGAAAATTGAATGTAGGAAAATGTACAACAATGTTAATGATACAGCATTGGTTGCCTACTACAATGTAATCTAATAGAAAGCAATTAATTTATGACACAGGCTACTGCACTTTTTAGTCATTCAATTAAAACAGGGTACATTTTGTGATGGTTTCGATATAAGGCTTCACACCCCCGTCACCCCTCAAATGCTGTTTCAACACAGGCGTGCATTTGGAGCTAACGTATGCTTTTTTAACAGTTGATGATGTTTTTTTGCAAAGCCCTGCAGAACAACCCCTCTTCCCAGCATCTGCGCAGGCCATTTCTTTAATATCAAAGGGGTCTTATAAAATTTTTATTGTCATATCTGTCCTTGTGCAATATTCGGTACACGTCGCATCACAAAACCTTTTATGCATTTGGAGCCCTATCCAGTTATACCATAACATTTTTATTTGTTAGCAACAGAAAGCGTAACAGGACAATTTTTAGACTATGAAAAAATGGTTGTGTAATTTCTGATAAAAGATAACCAATGTTGGTAATTATGCCGGTTCCTTGAGTATAGCTATTTACCATTCCACAACATTTAACATAAATTTACCTGGAATGCGTACTTAGATTCAATAAAGGGACTTACAATAATTATTAATTAGTACCATATGCAGACTTTCGGTTCTTAGCAAGACTTTAAATGAAAAAAAATGCGTGGGTACTTCTGTTTAGCAATTTTAGTTATTTAGTTATTTATTTTATTTTGTCTACAAATAGAACATTCTATCCTACAAGTGGAATTCAGTGTAAAAAAAGATACAGACTGCTGTGAGCTTAAAATATTCCTAAATAGTTTGACTGGCTCTTGGTCTGTTAGTCTTCACTTAAGAACTTAATTCTATTGGTCCATTCGGGTGGGTTTTGCAGATTACAGCTTACTCACAGGTAACACATTTCTGGTTTTAACCTCACTTTATATCCTCACTTAAATCACCTGAAATATTTCAGTTGGTGAACATGCTTTTGGGGGTGGATTTTATCTTCACCAAACCCACAGTTCAAGAGGCACATCCATTGCCAGCCTTGTGTCATATATATGGATATATATATGTGGATATGAAATGAATATGAAACTGCAAGCGTGAGCTTACCCCAGAATGTATTAACATTGTAACAAATGTAATTTTAATGCGATAAATCCAATTATATATATATATATATGAGATATGCCCTATCTTTGATAATGTTCAACTCATGAAATTCAGAGGCCTAGTCATAGGCCTAAACTACCCAAACTATGACATCAGGAACAATTAGACCAAGGTCACTGAGCACTAAATGTTGATATTTGCTAGCTATTGACCTAGAAAAAGTAATTTAACTTTTCTTGTTGCTGCTAATATTGATTAACCTGTTTAGCGCGGCCATTGTGTTGCACAGTTGTGTTGTACCACAATCAAAAACTTTTAAAAAATGGAGAGCAATAGATTATGTAAAAAGAACCAACATTGCTACAAATCAAGAAGAAGTTTACTTGGGTTTCATTGCTTCTGCAAGCAGCTGTTGGTAACTTTTGTATCGGAATTGAACAAAGCTAACTTAACTGTACCCCATATGAACAATTAACACTGTTTAATACACAAAGTAATCAAAACATCTTTTCAGTGATTTTATTTCTCTCTTTTTTTTTGTCATTTTTCACACAAACAGTAAAGGTTATTCTCATAAGGTGGGGAAGGATGGGATGGCCTTTTTTCCCCCCCAAACAAGCATTTTATAATTCATCACAGGGGTTGACAGATGAGTTCTGCTGGAGAATATTAGAAAATGTCTCAAATCTAATATATATGCTAATAGTATGCTGAGACCGGTCTCTAGCGTGGTGGAGTTTTTAATCTGTCCTGACCAGCGAGAAAAGTGGAGGAGACAAGTCATTGCACTCAACAATTTATGATCAAACAACAGCTTTGAAGAAAAAGAAAAGTTGAAGACAAAGGGCAGAGGGAACAGGAGTCATTTTCTAATTTAGCGGTGTTGTTAGTACAAATAACAAAGTCTTGATTTTTGACTACGTCCGACGTCAAATTGGTTTTTGTTGACGTTATTTTATTTCAACTGTGATTTATTGAATATTGTGTTCTGCTTAGATGGACATAAACAAACAAAAAAAAAGGAATGGTCTTTCTAATAAAGAGTTTTTCCCCTCATTCAATAACCATATGCACACGAACATCGTATTTCTGTACTCTGAATCTACATAGGCTTAAAACTATTTAATTTAACCTCTAGGTAGCTCAATGTGAATTTATTTAGTTAAGAATTATGCAGTACATAGACCATAATGGCCGTTTTGACAGTTAAGCATACCTCAACAGAAAGTGCTATTCAAATTACTTTAAAGTCCCCAAATATCGGCATAAGTACTAAAGAAAGTACTGTCGCCATTGACTAAAGAAATTCAGCGCAGTTTAAATCGCAAAGATTTTACATTCCAATATATGATTCTCTAAGAAAATGCAAATTCTAGAAAACGTTAACATGGGCATTAACATCCTACATTTTTTTTTTTTTTTTTGTATTTTACTTTCAGAACTTTGAAGCACTTGCTGGTATGTTGGGACAGCTATGTTCTATTATCTGCTCCCCCTTTTTTTAAATATATATATGGTATAATGTCATTTCTGGATATAAAAATGGTTAAAATGAATAGCTGTTGACAAACCAGTATGTTTGTAGCAAATACCAAATATGCCTCAGATATTATTTGAGGAAGTTCGAGTCTGTTACCTCTGGTCACCTTGGGAGTTCCAACACGCAGGCCTTCAAACTATAGCATCATAATATATTAGGCCTTTTAAACGTGAGCTGCCAGCTGCCCTTTATTTCATTATTGTTATTATTATTTTTAGCTTAAGCGCGTTTATGCAAAGCCGCCGTGTTAAAAAATGATAACATTTTACTGTGATCACTCAATGCAGATGATTCCCTGCTCTACTGGAGCTTGTGATGAAGTATTAATAGTGGGATAGCAGGTGCTTTCACTTCCATAAATTATACATGCCAAAGATAACGCCTTTTGTTTAGTACTTTGAATTGTCTCATGGAAATGTGATTGGGGTGATTGGGAGTCTTGGTGGCCCCCGTCGGCACACACCTTTACGATTGTACACACAAGTGCCTTATCTCGGAACTGAACAATAGGGGTGAGGTCACAGGTCACGGCTCCTAGTTTCATTACAAACTGTAAATGAGCAGGAGCTAAGGAGTACCACAAAGATGATATTACATTTCACTTTCATTTGGCAGGTGAGGCTTTGTGAGGTATTTATCATCCGCACGTATTTAATACGCACACCGTATTTTCTTTATCAATGGGAAGTGGGATTTGTGTTAAAGGGGGAAAAACCCTGTACAGCCCTGTAACATGCATAACATAACCTGTAGTATCCAAGGCTGAAGCCTGAAAGTGGCTGTTCATATCAGTATCTTTTAGTTTTCACACGTTGCTTGTAATTAAATTGATGCTTTATGCAACATAAATCTACAGTTTGCATGTAAATCCACATTTCAATCCACCAGCATAATCGCGAGAGCTCTCTTCTAAATTGGTACCAGTTTCGTAAAGTGAGGATAGCATTCCAAATTTGAAAAATTAACATGGACTAATATAGTATTAAATGCAAAATTTAATGAAAATACAAGAGAAAGAAAAAAATCACTTGTTTGCTTAGTATCACAGCCATTGCAGTTCCAGCTGTGTTCAGGCAAGGGTTAATTCCCCCAGCATTGGCTCATAAGCTGAAAAATCTGTTATAACCCCGCAGGGTGACCACAAATGCTTCATTTTACAGAGTTTCTTGTAGGGCTCCCATAAACCTTTTTAGGTACAACCAACAACTAGATAAATACCATCTTAGACACATTATGAGAAAATCAAATTGAATATAGTTGCATTTTTTTGCCTTTGCTCTGAGGGACTGGAGATTACGGGAGAAAATATTTGTGTGTTATGAAATGGATGCTGAGAAACTTGGCCGGCTTTCATCGGATTAAGGGAGGGTTATTTTCGACAAAAGCCATTTCCAGGTTTTTAAACCCCTCGCTGCTTACCGTTGCTACCATGAGGATCCATGACCCTGTAATTTTCAGAAGATTAGTCGAATAGCAAATAAAATTAGTGACCTGGCAGTTTTCAAGACGTTTTTTTATTATTATTATTGTATCTAATCCTTCCGTCTGTTTTAAATACAATTTTTTTTTTATTTCTTCATGAACGTTTGAATTGTTTGCATTTTTCCTTCATTTACTATTTTCAGCACAGTTTATTTGTTGCCCCCCCCCCCAATTTTTGTCTACTGGGGGACAGCTTTTTCCCCCTTCTCTTCCTGCAGCTTCCCATTGAGTAACTGACACACTGACAGAAAATTATTACACGTCATTACACTTCTTAAATCACAATTTACCCAGCCTCTGCAAATTATTCTCCAGTGAGCGTAAGTGGTAATGGAAACTGTCTTCTCTGCTTACATTCAGCTCTGTCGCCTTGTGTCAGCAGAGCCAATTGTCTATCTTGGCAAGGAGGGAGGATGTGATGCCCTTTTTTTCATATTAAATGCTTCAAATTGTATCGTCACATCAAATGAGTCCTTTGCTTATCTGTAAATTAGACAACAGGAGTAACTTGAGCTGGGGGGGCCTAACTTTCAGTGTTGTCCCCTTTATGCTACGATGACTTTGTTTGTTTCAGTATCAGTTTTGATAATAAGCATTTGTACACAGCGGTAAATGGATACTCAAATGATAAGGGAGAGGGATAAATATAGATGTGACACAAGCTGTTAGCTGTTGCACTCTTGGTTGGAAGATTTTTTATGTCAAACTATGAAACATATGAAGGATATTACAACAGATATCAGCAGTGGATACACATCAGTAATGGGTTCGCATCAGTAGTGGCTGCTTAGGTGAGGCCCAGACATTGAAAGTAAAAGGAGAAGATTTAGCCATTTAGGTTAGGAAATTCTTAGGAAAAGATTTAGCCATTTAGGTTTGCCCCATATCCAGAGCAGGAAAGACGTAGATAGGGAACTCCAAAAGGCGTACAAAAGTGCTGTGGTTTTAGGGTTCAAGTGCAATACAGAACTGAGCTATCTTGCTCTATTGACAATGACTGAGAGCAGGTATAAGGCTAATGCTGCAAAGAGATAAACATGCTTAACTAACACAAAGTCTATCCGTCATAATCTATGCCGAAACATCAATGCAAGTAAACAACAAAAGTATCTAAGCATCAAATAGTTAAAAATTTGAATGATTGTAATTTTCTCAGATTGCAGTGGTTTAGAAGCATGTGATATTTTGGGTTGAATCCTGTGTTACTGTACCTGCATGCTGACCCGCCCCTTGCCCAGGACCAACCCCAACTTTGCAGACCCTCCTGCCCCCTTCCCCCCTCTGGGTTTCAGTTTAGTTGCCGATACTGGTACGCATGGTGGATCATATTTCAAGGTCCTTGAGATTTAGTTTATTCCAAAAAATCTGATTCTGGGCCAGTGAGTTGAATATTTATTTTCAATTTGGCATTCATAAAGTTTGTCATGTAGAGATTTTATATACCCACAATCATAGTAAAGTTAAATAATGCATACAACGGAGCCAAGGTGTGGCTTAATATTGACGTAAATTCACGTTTAATACGGGCAAAACGATAATTAAAGCAGGTAAGAGTGTGTTTTGCATATACCTCTATAAAGAGCTACTTTAGCTTTAGCTTTGAGTGAAATAACTAAAAAATCCTAACAAATGACAAATAAATATAATCCCAAAACTCAAAAAAATGATTGAATCTGAGAATAATGCAGTCCCAGGATGTTAAACTCATAACAAATGCAGCCGTAGATACATTAGGTTGATATATTATCCCTCTTTGCACACTGGGAAAACTGCCTTAAGTGTATCAAGTATGGTGCACGTGCCAAGGGTGCTCAGCGCTTTTCAACGGAAGCATCCTCAAGATCACTTCTCTTTCAAACTGGAAGTGTGTTAAGCAGACTTGGAAACTGGGAACACTTGTCTCTATGTCTATGTTTTCAGACATACCGAGGGCACTTCTCTTTCACTTCACACATCTGCTGTCGTACTGAGAACACAAGGAAATCAAACGTATAGTATGGCCCTGGTGTTAATGCAGGCAAAAAAAGAACCCCGCTCTGCATTGATCAGCAGTGAGGTTAAAGCTGAGCTCTTTCAAAATCGACCGGAAAACTCTTTAAACACTTTGCTGTTTTTATGGATATTTTCAATCAGCATTTATACAAGGCTATCTGCCTAAATTTCTTGATGAGCTTCGATCTCTTCCAAATTCCACAACAATAAGAATCTGCTGTGTTTTCAGTTCATTTCAATCATGTGCCATGCAACATCCACTCCCGGGTGTTTGATCGACTTTTTTGGACACTTGACGTTCGCAACTGAACTGAACATGAGAACGTTGTTTTTCGTTCACACGGAATCAAAAAATAATCAAACCCTCCCCAGAACAGAACCAACCACGCTGAGATCACCTCCATCATGTGGTCTCGGGACGGTTTGTTTTAATCGTTCCAGGAATGAACGTTCACACTTAAGGGCAAATGTTCAACTCAAACGAGCTGAACCGGGAAAGGGAAAATCAGCCAAGTATGGATGCCCCTAAACGTGGAAGAATATATTGCAATCAATTACAATTATTACAATTAATTACACTATTTAAACCAGTGAAATACAAACCAGTTTTATCCAAAATAATGTATTTGTGTATACGATTGCCACTGTGAGATCCTGAATGCGAAGGGGCAGAGAGTAAACAACTGTAGGTAGAAGTTTGCCAAGGTGGAAGGGGGAAAGGGTTGCTTTGGATATGGAAAGAATGATAACTGATTGGTATACAAAATTCTCTTCACTGTTAATTCTGCAAAATCAACAAGAAAAAGAAACAAGAAGAAAGACACCAGTAGTGAGAGATGCCTAATTAAATATCACAGTAGCTTAGAGTAATAACACTATAAGCTACTGTTAATAATCATATCCAAAGGGATATTTTTTAACAGACATATCAACATTTTAAAATCTCAATGCATTTAATCTTACTGCCCCTTCATTCGCACGTGACTTTGCACATGTACCCTGTTTTTCCCTTCACCGTGCAGCGGAGAGCGAATGGTTGATTCAGTTCCGGGTCTTGGCTTTCCCATTCTTCCCTTTTAGACACCATCAGCTTCCCCATTCCCACGGCGCCTCTAAACGGACAGCCCAAGGCCTTGAGGTTTGCCCTAGCAATGGAAGTGCCACGCACACCGCAGTAAGTACATCTTAAAGACATTTGTCTTGGTTTTGTCTGAAATAATTTGGGAGGCTAAGCCACAGGATGAATGGGCCGAGCCAGCGTTAAGGGCTGCGAAGGAAGTGGCTAGGGATTTGGATGGCCCCTTTTCTGAATCTTTGTTGTTTTTTTTTTTTTTTCCCTCTTCTCCCCTCTACCACACATTGTTCAACATTCAGTCATTCTCCCTGCCTGCCCCATTATGTCTCAGTGGGAGAGCAATGATGAATCGTCTGACTAGTGGAAGAAAAATACATCAAGTCTGGGTCTGGGAATTGGTTAAGTACTTCTGCAGAGTACTGACCTCATAATCGCTCGCAGCCAGTTGGCCCCGCTGATTTATAAACTGGGCGGTGATTAATGGCGTTTTAAGTGGACAAGGCAGGCCGAAGACGTGTAGATCAGACCGCTCAAACATGGCCACTGCTTGTAGGGCGGAGGAGCGGCAGACGCCACATTTGGATAATAGTGGCAGCTCCTGATCAGCTCGCATTCAACTCTCAAGGCGATAAATCAACACAGCTGCCCTCTCTTTGACACCAATTCCGCCTGTCCCAAACTCCCCGGGTCACCCCAGAGCAGCAGGGTTTCACAGTGTCTTGTAGGAGTCACAGGCTTTTTGCTGGTCTTAAACCCTAGGCCAGGGGTTTTACTCGGGGGCTTAGAAGTGTGGCCCACATGATGCCTTGAGTTACCCCGAGCCCCAGCACTGCGCTACTCTCATTAAGTATGCTCAAATTAAACATGGCTGATCCCATGTCCTTGGCTTTTAATGGTTGATTCCATAGTCTTATTGTAACCATTCACAGAAACACACGCACACACACGCACGCACACACACACACACACACACACACACACACACACACACACACACACACACACACACACACACACACACACGCACACGCACACGCACACGCAAACGCACACATATCCAAGCTTGATATTGAGAAATTGCTTTCGAGGAAATCGAATTCTCTTTGACAATGGGTCAGAAATAGGACAGTTGTATGCTGCAACGGCGGAGTATTACAAGGCTGAGTTTATTCTAATTTTGTCTCACACAGTTTTCATCTGAAGTAACAACCTTTTCAGTATTAATCATGTATAAGGAAATGTCTTGAACCACTGTGAACTACCCAATTAATCAAATATGCTCTGTCTGAAGATAATAAGGAAACTGTTATATATCGGCACAGTAACTTTTTAATATTTTTTGTAAGTGGTTTACAAGCCAAGTGATGTGTCAAAATTCCCTATTGCTTGAGTGGAATTAAAATTAAATGCCAGTGCTGATATTCAGTGCCAGCCCCTTTTATTTCCCTCAGTGTAATTTGCTGTTTTGAAAGGGTTTTTCTTTTTCTTTTTTAACTGCAATGACATTAATATGTTCTTGGTAATATTGTTGTCAATATTGTGTGCCTAATGATATTATGATTGATATTTCTTCTCTTTCACAATAAACCCCAGTAAAACCAAAATCATGTCTTGTTACAACATTGCTATGTGTCGTTTCCTTACAACCAGTATATTTACAGATATCATGGATGAGACTGAATACACATTTAAGCGGGGCTTAAATTCAGCCAGAGCTCTCCAGAACAGAGATCCTGTAAAGATTTCAAAAATCTTGCCCCCAATTTGCTTCCATACACACCCACTGATCAGAAAAAAGTGTCGGCAATATTTTCTAAAACCAGTTTATTTATGATTTAATGGTGTTTCGTCTTGTGTCGAAGCATTTGCTGTCTTTTTAGAAAGTGGATAGAAAAAAAAAAACAATTTTACTGAGTTCTCTCACCTGCTGGAGTGCAGGATTCTCTGTGTGTGGGAGGGAAGTGAAGGTTTTCCACTGCAGTGGAAATGGCAGTGTCAATTAAATATCACTTTCAATTTCCTTGTTTTATGATCCCCCTGCTACTAAGCACCAATAATTCTAGCCCTCCTACCTTGTCATGAAGAAGATTGATTACACTTGTCTACTCCTATATAGAGACATTTACATGAAAATAAGAAAACAACCTTTTGTTTGCATGGAAGTGAATAAGGGAAGGCAATCCAGATTTGATCCTTGCACAATAATGAGGAGATAAAAATGTCGGTGTTCAGAAATCGACACGTTTGACTAAATTCTGGAGCTTGTTTATAGAACTCGTTGAATAATGCAAATATTAATGAACCAAGCTAAATGAATTGGCTCTCGCAATGTTCTCAAAACTAAATATACTTATATCTTTTTGTCATTTAATTGACATGATTTTGTTTAGTTGCTTCTTCTACAAACATACCACCTTCTTGTTTCCAGCTAAATCCATTAAAAAAGCATTTTGAATACCCAATAGGGTTATCTGATTACCGTTGTAAATTGTAGCAACACTTCTTGATCTGCATCATCTTCTTAATATGATTTAAATGAATACAAATTGCATTATAATAATATGAAACAAAGTTATTTTTTCCCCATAATGTAGGCACCGGGGATGCTCACCAATCCACATGGGATATCTGGTCATCGCACACATTGAAGCAATGCTGAAAAGTGCTAGAAGAAGATGCTAAGTTGTTGTCATGGGAAACCTTTGCTGGTAAATAGGTCAATAAGCGTTCATACCTACTAATTACTCACCACATTCATGGACTGTGTGCAAAGTTGCATCCTCTGTTGTGCTTTTCAGGTGTAAATGTTAGGGGGGGGTCTCCGTAAGGCCATTGCTCAGATAGCGCTGACCCTGTAGGTCGGTAAAGATTGACTCGGAAACCTCAAAAACAAGAAAGTGGTGTAGAGGGCAGCAGTAAAGTGTTTACTTTTTTATACAAAGCCTTTGTTCCCTTCTATGAATGTGCCCAAATATGTCCATCCGATTGCTAGTGTGCGAAGTGGTTTCATTTTCTGATTTGATAATAAGATATTAAAATAAAATAAATACTATTCCAATTTTTCTGAAAATTACCTGTTCATAATGGGGAGATCGACATTAAAAACTAGCTATTTTTAACATTCATGCTGAATATTAATAATAATAATAATAATAATAATAATAATAATAATAATAATAATAATAATAATATCTATGAAGTATATTTGCATTAACTGAAACCCAGTCATGGTGTTGAAAAAGAAAAGAAAAAATAAATAAAAATTAATCCTGCAACTCAAATGCTCTGAACAATACATAATCATTTGCAAAAGCACTCCTGGAGGTTAGCCTTATACTACGTATGTGGTTTTAACATCAACTAATGTTGCCAAATATTTAACCTGTAGCCTGAAGTGTGTCAAGAGACCGATTGCATGGAAGTGGGTGGGTCGGAAGAGTCAATCTGCAATTTGGCATTGCTCCTGAGCACGTGCAATTAGACCCAGTGTTACTTTGTATAATTACGACATTCTTGAAAGAAATTGCTCGACGCACTTATTTTAATTAAGAAACCAGCAACTTGACTTTGCTGTTACCTTCACCGTGGGAAACGTTTGCATGAGTTACGGAGATTTTGCGAGAGTTATGGAGATGGTCGTGAGAATGAAAACAAGGCTATGATTGGCCGTCCCGTGGCTCACAACAGGCTCTTGTCCTAATCTCAACAACACGCAATGGATCCTGTAAATTTTACTAACCCAGATTTTTGGCTAAAATTATGCATTCAATCACAATACTTTGAATGAGAACTGTGACTCCATTAAAATATAACTTGATTAAAATATGAGCATTGTTTTATTAATCAAGCCCAGGGAGTAATTGTGTATTTTCATTTAAAAAAAAAAAAAAAATTATAATAAAGAAAATGTATAAACGGAATTTCGATGCTTAGATGTCTAACAGAAGGATTTCTTCATCAGACAGGCTATTTTACATGCATTTATACATAATGTCATTACTATATGTATTTCTGTTTTATGCAGTGCATAAATAATATGCACATGCATTCAATAATACAAACAAAATTAAATTAAACCCACAATCAAATAATTTGTTGATTAATCTGAAAATACTTTACGACCAGTGTTCAGTCCAGTCCCGCTGAAACTATTTAACCCAAAAGAGTGACACAAATGAAGAGCTTTGTTTATGGTAAACAATCAGAACAATGCACCTGTGCCATAAAGACAATAAATAAACAATAAGTAAACAATCAGAATGATGCACCCACGTCATAAAGACAATAAATAAACAATAAGTTAACAATCAGAACAATGCACCCGTGTCATAAAGAAGAGTAAACAATCGTGACCGATAATCAGCATTTCTGCTCATTACATTTTTGTTACATTTTAAAGGTATTCGCGTCCTAAAGCAAGCACATTCTCAGAAACATGTACACCAATTGAAAATGTGAACCAATGACATTTTTGTTAAGTTCTCAACACCGTTGTTGACACCAGGTTTTGTTTGTTTTGTCCACTTACTTTTCTAAGCTCTTATAATTTGCTTTTTCTGGAGGCCATGTAGCACTGAAAGCATTATCGATTGTGATTCAGTGGCGTTTAAAGCTTCTTGGGTGAATGTTAGGGCTGGGAGTGGGGGTTAAGGTGGAGGGTGTTGAGGTAGTGTGTGTGGGATTCTTTGTGTCTGGCAGTGATATCGAACATGGAATTCTGTGTGTGTGTGTGTGTGTGTGTGTGTGTGTGTGTGTGAGTGTGTGTGTGTGTGTGAGAGAGAGAGAGAGAGAGAGA
>JAOYSI010000008.1:1774698-1795047 GCA_025775065.1 Hiodon alosoides
TATTTTTATTTATATTATTGATTACAATTATATATATATTTTATATATATATATATATATATATATATATATATACATACACACACACACATATGGCAATTGCCAATCATAATATGCATACAGAACACTTTGGAACCACGACAAATTGAGGTAATTAATTAACGTCTATGAATCTTCTCAATCTCAACTTCTGGAAAGCTGTGTTGTTTGACAGGACTTCCAAAACCCTTAAAAATGTACTGTGTTCTAGCTGAATCTAAGAAATTCCAATAAATTTTATGTCATATTGAAAAGCCGTTGGCCGAGCAAGAAACATCTGACCAATAATGTCACACAGTGAAGGTTAAATATGATTAAGATTAAAATATTCCAAAACTCTAGACTAAAAGTTTAACAGATTCACATTTAGCAGAGCATACTGTGTATATGCAATATATTTATTCATTTCCTAACAAAGTTGCTGACTGCAAAAAGCTTCATTTTATACAATGCTTGGGGATAGTATATGTGTGTGTGTGTGTGTATGTGGGGGGGTCTGTCCATCACTGCCCATCCCCGCAGACACAAACCAAACTGTTGGGTCAGTTCGAAAAGGGACATTATTGATCTGAGCAATGGGACTGGCGAAAGCAACTGAGGGAAATTGCAGAGTGGGAGATGGTTGGTATTCCAAGCATCTTCCATCTTTGTGTAAGCAGAGATGACCCCAGGACCTGCAAACAACCTTCGCACCAGCATCAGATCAATGACAACTCTTTTTATTACTATTATTTTTTTTAAGTTTAAAAAAAAAAATAATGCTGGAGGCTAGACTGCCCCCTTCAATTGTGTTGATGTGTTCAGTCCCGTTTGTGCAGTGATGGCCATCCCTCTCTGTAATCATCCCAAGCAGCTGCCACCCCTACACCCCACCCCCCTAAAATGGGCTAACTGGAATCTATAACATTTCTAGCCATGATTAATCTGATAAATAATACATATATCAATCTAGCCTTTCAGACAAGGACAAATTCTTACCAGCAGGAAGGCACAAGCCCTCTTCTTCTGCTGCCTGTAGCTGCAAAATTAATTATTTAATCCTTAATTCTTTAGGAAATGAGAAAGTTTTGATTAATGTTGTCCAGCGTCAGTTCTTGGTTGTTTGATGTATGTCAAATAATTCACACAACCCCCAAACCCCCCCCGCCCATTAACAAACAAACTCCACACAACCCCCACCCAACACACACACGCGCGCACACACACACTTTTGCACACCTTCTCTGGCACTTCACTTCTAAAAAAAATAAATAAATAAGCCAGAGGCTACTGTCACAGGGATCAGATGTTGAATATCTCAAGTTGAATTAAAGTGAAAACTCTTTGAACATGACAACTTGCAGTAACCTTTCTCAATCTAAGTTTAAACATGTTTACTAATAGATGCCTCCCAGGCCCTGTTTCTGAAATATATTTCTAATGTTGGCAGTTAAAACCTCTTTTTTAATGTTTGTTTTCTTAAAGAGTGAGTAACAATATTGGAATACAATGTTGATAATTAGTTGCATTAGTTCAAATGTTTTTTGTCCCATTTTCCAATTGGTTACTTCCCATGCTCTAATTGGTTACGTCCATTGTATAGAAAAAGAAGACTGGTGTATAGCCATAGAAATGCCAGTTTTTAAATAAATGCCTTAAACAGTAACAGTGGCCAGTGATAGTGGGACTAGCAGTATCTAGACTTGTCTAACCTGAACGTATCACAGGTTATGACATTTAAAATAAAAAAAATTTTTATTTTATTTTATTATTGTCATTTATTTTCTATAGTCCAGGGATATTAGTAACATTTTATGTAAATTTAACTTTTGGAAACTAGCAAAGTTTTTACGTTACTTTTTTTTAAAGATTTTTGTTGATTAGCAGACGCATTTATCCAAAGCTTACATTTCTACATTAATCCATTTATACAGCTGGATATTTTACTGAAGCAATTCAGGTTAATTACCTTGCTCAAGGGTACAAAAACTGGGGTGGGACTTTTTAGCTACTTAGAAAAATGAATGAGTTTTTTGCAATCATTGGATTGTTTTAAAGATAACCATGCTTTTGATCACAAGTGAACAAAGTTCATGTGTAAATATCTAATATTCTAATTAAACCTAAACTGACGATATATGTCCATAATTCTCTTAAAATGCCTTAAACGTATACAAAATAACAAAATTAATTATATGTTGACTGAATTGAAATTGAAAATTGAAAATTCTATTCATCAAATTTTCCCTCACCAAAAAAGGTGCTTGATTGAATGTTGTTAACCTGTGTAGGTAATTATTGTTTTGAATATATTCTTATAGATTATACTTTTTATTAATTTGTATTTTTTTTTCTTATACAGCAAACCTACCTAAAACTAAAGTTACTAAAAATATCCCTTAAAGGTCACTCAAAAGAGATGAGATACATTTCCCGTTTAGTGAACCTCGAATCTTTGTGTCATTCTGGAAGTTTCCATCATGATGCAGTCAGACACTCCTTTCACCCTTGCTTAAAAAAATGCTGTGCCCCAGGGGCGGTGAAAGGGGTCCCAGGTTTAATTGGGCCAACAACCCAACAAATCTCCTTCTGTCCCACATAATATATTTTTCCCTCCTCCGAAAAAAAAAAAAAAGTGCTTCTATTGGCAAGAAAAGGGTTGGTGAATCACTGCGGACTGACAGACTGTTTTGTCCGAGGTAGCTTTGCTGGTTGTTACAAGCATCAGGACATTAGACTAAACAAAAGCTGGATTGGCGGTATCATCAATCACTCGGCTGACAGTTGACTTCAGTTTGTTTGTTCCACTCTGCATAATAAGTGATTGGATCAGGTTTAATTAGATGTTGGGTAATCAATCATTGCCAACAAGACACACTGCTTGGGGACTCTACACGTGCCTCTGTCAAAAAAATAAAAAAAATATAAAAAAATGGATTCACCTATAACCTGAAGTAAATCCCCCTACAAAGTAATCCCAGTCCTGCCTGTGAAAGTCAAAAGCTTACAAAGACATCAAAGGTTTTTTTGGCAAGGTAACTTCTCTAAAAAGATTGAAATATAAAACAAAAAATCTTTCTGCAGTGTTCTTGTTGTTATAGGCGCCGGAAAACAATATAATTAAATGCATATCTTACACTGAATAGGATTATTTAGGACAATTATTGCAATATTGAATGGAAACGGTACTCTTCCTCTACACATGGCTCAAGTCTTAAGGTGCACTGGGTTCACATTTACATCTCTGCACATACATATGGGGTTGTGGGTTAGTTTCTGACCTTCTATGTTTATATTTTAACTACTTGTTTACAGTTATCCCGCAGGAAATGTTTATCAGTCGCTATTGTTAAGGACTGATGCAAAATAAGGGATTTATATGTTTGTTTAAACCTTTATCTTTTTAATCCTTACAAGTCATTCCAACATTTTTCGGTCTATCATGTGACGGTTTAATTGGCAAGGTAATGGAACTGCATTAAACAGCCTGTTATGCTATATATTTATCATGACCCAACTTCCATTAAATATCATGAAATTCCAAAAATAGGCTATTTCCATTACATAACAATAACAATAATACATCACATAGACAGGTTTTGTATGAGCAAACACTCCCTAAATTGTGTCAATACTGTTGGTCCGTTCAGTCCGTAAAGACTGCAGTAATTTAGAACGTTTAGAGTTCTCAACTGCAATTGAGTTCATTCATGTTTTAAAGAAGAGAACACATGAGATCTGGCTAGTTACAGTCAAGGACACAAAGCACGCTACAGAAAATAAATCACATCTGAACACAAAAAAAAGGGCTTTTACACAAAGAAAGTGAAAGGAAACCAGCTGGGCCCCAAATCTAACAGCAACGCTTCCGAGTCCACTGCCGCTGTTGATGAGACAGTTACAAGTTTACAACAGCTGCCGACTAACGTTTGATCAGTGATAAAATATGCCAAGGTGACAACATCGTGCAGCCCTGCATTTCTGGGCCCGGGCATTAAAAATTCAACAATGTGAGAGAGCCCCTGATGGTCCAGATACTCCCCAAAGGTACGAGGGATGGAGACAACTTCACAAGATGTCAAAAAGAATATCCATTTGTGTGCGCCATGCAAACCCTCAGAGTAACCTCCTCTCGCAGAGTTTTCCTCAAGGGCCGTAGAGAATATCCAGGAGGAGGGGAAAAAATAAAGGGGTAGGTAGGAAAAAAGCACTAAGAGTCTGGAGGTGAGATGAGTGAGCCCCTGAAATAATACATCAGCTGTTGCTGGCGACGGCAACGTCGGCATGCTAAAGTTGTCTTGTGCTTTCGGGAGACTTGTGCTTTTGTTGTGTGGGGGGCCCGGCAGCTTGGACATGCCACGACAATCCCGCAAGTAAATGTCAGCTGTCAACGTGCGGCTCATCAATCCTGCAAGGTGCGCTTTTGGGGACCCGGAGGAACCAGGGCTGACTGCCATGTTGTTCGAGGAACGGAGTCGCTTCGTTCCACGCCTCTCATGTGTGTTTAGGAAGCACCGAGACTTCAGAATTCAATCAAGCCGCCACATTTTAATTTGTCAGAAAAGGCGCGTGAACGGACACGCTTGCCTGAACCGCGAGATATTTTAAATGTTTAGGAACACTACAATGGCCAGCGAAGTTGAATCATTTAATGTGCACGTGAGTAGTTGAAGTTAGCCATTCGGCGCGATGGCAAGATGACGTCAAGCCCCTGGAGAGTTCAAATAAACACTTCGTGCTTCTTCGATGCCTAGAAATGGCAAGTAATGGCCACTGTGCACTGACCGTAAAACACCAGAAAAGAGAAGGCTTCAGATTTGTGGATTGCTGACTGAGGCGGAAAGGAATCATTTCCACCACTGACGGGTGAAATAAAGTTTTTTTCCTTGTTATCTCAGGAAGAATAGTTCTGTGCAGCAATTGAGCAAGGGTTGTACAATGGGACGCAGATTTGGTTTGTCATTTAGCAGAATAAAAATACACTGAAATTGTAAGGAGTATGTGCTTTATAAGTGAGAAAATGCAACAATGCATTACATATTCGATAAGTATTGAGGCTGGGTGTATACTGTATGTACTTTAATCTCCACATTCACATTCACAAAGGGGGCGTGTTTCATTTTAATGTTCAATACTCAAGCATTAATGACTGCTAAGGTGAGACTGTTAATCCTACCTGATCCCAATTCTAAAATTCATCAGTGGAGATTCATAATTGAGCAATGATCAATCCATGTGATCTCCAGCACGTGATTATTAATGAACAGAAAAGTATTGCGAATGGATTATCCCCTACAAGGTGGGCTTCTGTGTAATTTTCCAGTGAGTGATAATCAGCACACCTTGCAGAAGAGCTGATGATAAAAATTGGACTGGAGCTACCCCTTGATGGTCACGCTATGATTATTAACCACAGGCCAGATGTTCTGTTACCCCATTCTACACCGAGGTTACATTGTTCTCAGTGTTTTTATTTTCATTTTTTTTGGGTGGGTGGGGGGGGGGATCTGTTACCTGGAACGAAGTTACTATCCCTAAACAGAGGCTCATATTCTTCCAGGACACGGTGATCTCTCTGGCTAATTGGATGGAGTGTAAACTGAGCCAGCAGGGCTGTGGCTTTTATGTGACACTTCAGAGTGCTTTGCCTGTAAGTTGACTGTTTGTATGCCGGACGCTCCTCCCCCCTTTGTCTGCAGCTATGGCCTCAGCTAATAAAAATGCTAATAATCATGTTGTATTACAAGGCTCAAATTCATCGGGTTACTGTATTGTGCAGCGGTCATTAATTTTGCAGGTAGCACTTGGATCCTTGTTTCACATCTTGTGCTTTGTGTGGGAGAGGCATGGGAAAGGTGTGCAACCGGTTGCCATCTGTTTGTCTTGTATTTTCTGTATCCTCGGAAACATGAAAGTGCATCCCACCCCCCTCCCCCCAGACTCCTGTTTCCGTCTGGCCCAATATCAAACGGAGACAACGAAACTACTTTAATTTAGATATTAAACGGCCACATTCTCAACCAATTTTTAACATGCTGTGCTAAATTCTCAATATAAAAAAAAAAAAAAAAAAAAAAATAGATAATGTTCCCCATATATTTTCCATCATTCCAATGAAACCTTGTTGTACTCTGTGGATTGAAGATTTAAGGGAACTCAATGGCAAATTGCTAACATGAAATGCATTAAATTCACATGTCTTTTTAGGTCTGTTGATGTTTTTTTTAATTTTTTTTTTCTTCTTTATTCTTTTTGGGTAACTTCAATGGGTAATCAGTATTGCTCCATAGGTAAAACTTCACATGAGAGTGATTTAATTGGTGCTAAAACCCAGATACAATGAGCAATCGCTCTGTTTATATATTATATATATTTACATACCAATTTTCTTTTTTTTTATATTTCAGCACATTGAATTGAGATTGTAATTGTCACCATGAAAATTGTCATACATTTAAAAATAAAATAAAATTGGCACAAATCATAGGGTACAATAAGAAAATAAGCTGACGTCACTGCAGTCCATTCACCTGGTTAATGCCAAAAAGGAATTTCCCGGTAGAACACGTCAAAATGTAGTCACATGGAAATGTAAACAGATCCTATAAGCAGAAACAAGCATGCCTGCAGCCATCTGCCTGGCTTGCCCTTTCCATTTCCAAACCGTCAGTGGCTCTTCTTGTTCAGTCAGCCAGATGATCATTGTCTCAGAGCCAGTCAAGTGTCCCCACGTCGCCGAGACCAGGGAAGGTCAACAGATTGCCATGCCTCGCAGAGGAGAAGTGGATAGTGGGGCTCGGCTGGGTGGCAGCAGCTGGTGCGTCCCGGGACCCTGTTCCACCATGGCTTTTATCCATGTTTCCCTCACTAAAGATGTGATTAGCAGCCACCGCATATTGCCAATATTAGCCAAGGCGGCCCAGCAGAAGCCTTCAAGGTGCACTGCAGTTGCTCATAACGGATTTCCCGATTACAGCTGTAAAACGTCCTTAGAAGCTTAAGGAGCCAGAAAGTAAAACCTGTTCCAATGTTGACAGGTCACAGAGGATAAAAATAAATAAGCTCTGGCATGGAGATTAATTTCCTGGGAAAGTTTGCCCATGCAGTTTAATGTCAATTGATAAAAATCAATGACGTTTTATTTAAAATTATGTTGCATATCTTTTTGAAAAGCAACATTTAACAGTTTTGCAACGTTGCAAAGCCAAGGCAGTTACATCTTGCACCTATCAGTAAATGTCTGTTTTGTTCAAAGCAGTCATTGATGATACCCAAATAATTGCAATTTTTTATCCCACTCTGAAAAAGAGTTTCAATGTCAACCGTTTAATTTTTTAGTTTTTAAAGTTGAATATCTAATAATTTTTTCAGAATATTGAAAAAATAATTTAATCATTCAAAAACAATTTTCATTTTAATCCCCAATGATTACTGCGATTTAGGATTCAGAATTTCTATTTACACTGGATGTAAATCCATTTAATGGTCTTATGCTTCAAGGGTAATTTGACATGCAATTTGCCCTAAAACATTCAAATTATCATTGAAACGTATTTTTTGTAGACTCTTTCAATTTAACCAAGTCAACTGAGCAGATTTTGTTCAAAGTTCTTGGCTCATTCACAAAGAACTTCAATCTAATCTCCTGCACAATCATTTTAGTAACTACAGTACTTTTCCTTTGGACCTCCATTTATTAGCCCGATGCATCTTATAAGGAACTTTGATTAATTGGGGTTACCCAACCTTTAGAACAAGGTCAGTTCTCCCTAGCTTTCACCTATTTTTTCTATTAACATCAATTGGAATTTGGGGGGGGCTACTTGAATCTTCTAAAAAGGCTCCGCCTCCAATCCCAGTTTAAATATAGCTCTGAAGGGCATGTAATGAATTTAATGCAAATTAGACCTGGTCACGGCTTAGCTGTTTTTTTTTTTTTTTTTTTCATTTCTCCCTCTTTAGATATTGAGTTTTATTTATAATACTGAGCTGAGCAGAGAAGAAACTATTATTTTTGAGTAAAATGCAATTAGTATTAGTCTTAGAAAGAAATAGCAAATACAATTCCTAACTACCAAGCAAGATTTTGTTTAGTTCTGTGTTTTGTTTCTTGTTTTTGGTCATGTGGTTTTCATTTGAAAGTTTATATGTGCATTGCATGTATGTTGTATAATATAAGGTCCATGTCAAAAAAATGAAACATGAAACAGTACATTAATATTTCTTGACTTTATTAACTGTGTTGGGCTGACTATTGCCTCTATGTGGCTTTAATCCCTCTTGGAATACAAGTTTTAAACTATTTCTATTGGGATATTTGATCTTTACTCAAGAAGGAAAGTTCTTGAAAGATGAAGGAGAAGGAAATCTACTCTGGACCACTCCGAAATCTGGGTTCAAATATTTTTAAATATGTTGATTGGAGAGGCCATGGACTGAGTTTGATTTTGTCCTGGTGTTCATGAAACCACTCTTGTGTGGGGCTGTAATCACCTTGGATTATGCGAACAACTTTAGGAGAAAAAAAAGTTCTCCTAAACAGGCTTCATATTCCTTAGACCTTCCTCTATTTCTGTATAGAACTAATCGGATCCAATGACTCCAAAGAGATGGCCGCCCATAGACAGATCCACCACCGTGTTTAACAGTTGGGAACAGGCAGTGTGGGTTGAAAGCTTCCTTTGGCTTTCTCTGAGCATAAACCTATCCAAATGTGGGAAGACAACTCATCAGACCATGTCACTGCCAAATTACTGCTCACAAGTCCAGATTTGGGCCTCCTGAGTGGCTTAGTCAGTAAAGGCACTTGCCTGAGTGCAGAATGAGCCCTATGAGCTTAAGTTAGTCGGTTCCAGTCCAACAAATGTCATCCATGAGCCCAAACACATTTTGTGGTGTAGCCATGAACTGAAATGCATTAGCAGGATTGGCAATTCCAAATTAGGTAGGGAAAAAAATAAAAAAAATAAATAAAAACTATTGTGATTCAAAATTTTTAAAGAAGTTATTCCATTAAAGCAGCTTATACATTGCCACAGCGTGGTCTTGGTTACAAGCGGTTTATGAATGACAACCCTTTTAAACATAGCTCACAAGATAGTTTCTGTTGAGACTGGTCACAGACGGGGAGACAAGGTTTGTCGGTTATGATATTATAACCGGTTATGATGCTTCTCTTACTCAGTCACCTCCCAAACACGCTAATGTAGCAATTGGTGTGGAAAGGAATGACCACCATTTCATGCAGACCAACAGTAGCACAAGAGAACATCTGAACCAGACTTGGTTCACTGCTGTTCAAAGACTCCCGTTCACAGTAAGCAATGACATAACAACAATTTTGAACCTACATTTTATTTAGAAATTACAATGTCTTATACAGCCATATGCTAGAAAACTTACGATCTAATTTTAGGATGACCATAGGCAGCAGAAACCACAGAACTATACATGTAAATTAGCTGCAGCTACAAGGTTAGGTTTTATTGGCTTTTATTAAATTAAATACTGTGTTTTCATTACCTACTCTTCAGTTACTCCTCAGTAACTTATTAGCAGGGATTTGCATGTGTTGCATTTAAAATGGTTAAAACGATTTTCCTTTGCTGCAATGTTTACTGAAAAAGTCCAATGTGTATTCAGTAATAACTATGTATGACAGAACTGAGAACATATTGTGTATGTTGTCACTACTACAGGAAGAAAATAAAACACATTACTCTAGGGCCCGTTTGAAAAGCCTTTTGTAGTTGAGCATAATGTAATTTATGAGGGAGTCAGGTTCAATAAACACTGTCAGAAGCCGGATGGGATTGCTCTCGCATTTATCACTGGTGTGCACACCCCATCTGAACACTGTCAATACAGACAACTAAAAGAGGACATGATCAGAGATTCTGCTGTGGTTGGCAACGAGGACCCACTGCTTGTCAGAATGTCTACAATTAAATATTCAGACCAAATGCTCGGGGAAACAATTACAGAGGTCCATCAAAGTGAGGAAATAAAGAAGCAACAACCAATTGTCTGCCAGTCAGCCAGCGCTGGCAGGGACGAAGCAAACACAGCTTCAGTGGAACTGAGGAAAACCATGCCAAAAGCCAGGTGCAGAGAACAAATGGGACAGTGCAAACAACACGGCACAGCAACATGTGACAAAGACAACATACTCAGCTGTGGAGGATGTGGAAAAATGCCCTCACATACAATGAATGTGTGCCCTGATAGGAGGGCTGCACAGAAGCAATGTCATAGAAAGGCACTCTCTATGCAATGTCCGTCTGAAAAGAGACTAATTGTGATGGGGGGGCATGGGAATTTTCCCATAGAGTTATGAATACAGAGATTACCCCAGACACAGCAGTCGATAATAACTGCACTTGAATAGGGAAGAAGTTGCATTTAGACTGGACTCTGGGGTATCACTGACAGCCATCTCGATAAATCTACACTCTAAATATTGACACTAAATAGTTCAACAACGTGAAAAAAAGGCTCATTCGAGGTTAAATGATGTCCACTGGCCCAAAAAGATTAATAGAAACACCATCAACAACAATAAAAGGCTAACAGGGGTACGCCAGTTTCTGACATTGTGGTTAGTTTTTTCCTGTTTTATAGGGTTTGGCATTTGCTGAAAACTTAGCATAGCGTTTATGATGCATTTTACTCAGGTGGGGAAAAATAATAATAAATCTGATTCTGAACGTCCCAAAAGGGCACAGAAAATAAAAGGCTGTGCTTGTAAAGTCTTCTTAGTTATACAGATTTAAATGCATATCAGCAACTAGCTTTTATTAACAGCAACACAGGTAACGTCCGCCGTTGAGGGCACCTCAGCCAATGCTGAAGAAGGGTGTGCATGGCGCAGATCACCTCTTAAGGTGTTGGTAGAGCTGTATGGAGGGCTAGCTTCAAGGAGAAGACAATGGGCTTTTTTCAATCTAGGAGACTACAAAGGGATATGAAGGCATCGGAAAATGCACTCTCCGCATAAATTAATGTGGTGCCCAGGTCTGTCCAGGAAGACACTGTACATAGCTGATCACCTTTGCCTCACAACTTAATCAAAAGACTGGATGTGTTATTTAGCTGTCATAGCATTCCCAGCAAAGGAGTCATGGATGATCTATTTCATGCATCATCGAAACAGAGGAGAACTTTAAGTTGTGACTTAGACGTCAGTTATAAAAGCACAATATTATATTATACCTCAATGTTAAATTTGTTCAAGCCTCCTGAGTGGCCCAGTCGGTGAAAGGCACTTTTCCAAGGTCAAATTGAGCCCTGTGAGCTTGAGTTAGCTGGTCTGAATCCAGTTCATGCCATTTGCCAAATGTGACCGGTAGTGCACAGAGCCGGTGCACATTTGGCAGTCCCTATCCACCTTATGAGTGCCTGCAGGCTTCCAGTACCATTGAGAGGGACATTCCTTTCCTCTAATCAGCGCAGAACCTCTCGTGCAGGCAGTGTAACACGTAGAATGCAAAAAGAGTCAATTCACTTGTAGACGGTCAGGATTGGAGGATACAGAAGTATCTGTGGTAACAAGCAGGGATAGGTCAGCATAATTGGCGATTCCATACTGGGACGGAAATGGTAATTACAAATTTATTTAGAAGAAAAGAAGATGAAAAAAAAGTCTCTGAGGTATGCAGGTTCAGGATTATTTGGTAATGTACTGCATCAGTACTGCAGACCGGAATTCCTTCTGTAAATATCCAGAAATATAGAAAAGGTAAAGTGTAAAAACTGTAAGGAATTACTTGTCTTGATGAAAACATGCCAGGTAAAGTGAATTAAATGGAACCTAGCAGCTAAGATTGGATGTTGTAATTTTCAGTGCCTACATCAGCAACGCATATTTGTGCTTGGCTGAAATTTGAAAAAAAAACAAAAACAAATTCAGACTCCACCAGACATCGTTTTTGCCTAAGACCATGCAAAGTCCTTCTGATACATAAAACAAAGATAAAGGGTTATTGTATAAGTCAACCTTAATTTGAAAATCCTTGTCTTTCAGTGTCTTTCACAAATAACATCGCTCATTATAGATACGAATCATGAGACCATTAGGTTCATATCTGAGCTACCTGAGCAAAACATGCAGAGCGTTCTCTATGCTTTCAGACAGAGGGCGGCCTTGTGTCAGCTACAGCTAATTTTTTCCAGCTCTTCCGAAACCCTTTAAGGGAATAAAAGTGACAGAATGATGCATCGAAGTCTTCAGTTTGGTGGACTTTAAAATGCGAAGACGTGTCTAGAAAGCCGCGTTGAGAGTTTTGAACGCATTAGCACATATCCGACGTAAAGTGCCATTTCAGACCACATTCCTTCTACTTCACACGTTGCATGTCCACAACATTTGTTAACCAGGCATTCCGCACGCCACTTTCTGTGTAAGGAATCACATTTCTCAAAAATATAGTACAATTTATGTTTTTATGAACATATTTACTTAACTCCACATATGATATTTACCTTTTGGGCGTGCTATTTTAAATAATTATATTATAATACAGTTTGTTAACATTATTTTACCAGTGTTCTCACCAGACCTATAATCAAACCTATAATCTAAAGAGTTTCAGCATAAATACATTACACATGTCCATAAAGCAGAGGGGGAAAAAAAAAAAAAAGGCTTGAAAAAGGGCTACCGAAATCAGATATGATGACAATAGGTAGATGAACATGTGTTTTCAACTGTAGATTATGACAGAGAACAGTTATTTCCTGTCCAGCTACATTTTAAATTTCCTGGCCAGCACTTTAGTTATATTACACTGATAACACAATAACATCTTCGGTATCCATGGGGACAGTGAGTGGATGGCGACTGACAAGAGAATAACTGTGAAATAAAATAGGCCTAAAACACAAAAAACTAATATGTAAAATTTGTTTGGGTGTTAAATACACATTTGGGTTATACATTTTCTTTATTTTTTCTGCATTTTTAGTCCTTTTTTTTCTGAATTACAAAGAGATCAGCGATCAGATCATTGCTAAATTTTCTCCAGGCATTTTCTCCAACGCAGTAACATGCTGACAATGTTACCTGCCACAACCTGAAATAAATGCAGCACATTTCCTAAACTGCAACTTTTTTTTTTGTCACAATGCAGTTATTTGAGGGTGACCGGAGGGGGTTTCTGTGTGGTTTTCTCCTCTGACCTACATACCCTTGAACACCAGTTTCCCCTCTCAAGTTGGGTTCAAGACCTAATTATCTAAGCATTCTAAGTTTCGCCTAGGTCCTGATCTCTACTTATTCCAATTCAAGGCAATATGTTATTGCAAATACAATTTGGTGCCTTCTAACATCCAACACTGAGAGGAACATTTATGGCAGGCGATTTCCACCCTTGACCCCTTGGCAGAACTGCCCTTTGTTGGATGAGGCATTCAACTGCCAATCAACCGAGATGTGTGTGCGTGTTTTTTTTTTTTTTTTTTTTTTTATCCACTTGAGAGCTGTGATGAAAACCCAGCTATTATCACAGAAATTCTCTGCTTTATACAACAATCCAGCACATTGCACTCAAAAAAGGAATTCCCCACAGCTGATGTCTGGATAGATGTAATACACAGTATTTTTGTAATGGACAGACTTACCTTTTCTCAGAGAGTGAAAAAGTGAGATGTTTCATAGTGAGTGAATCCCCTCGGTTTGATGTCCCTATTAATAGTTCATATTCCTTGACAAAGTGATAATGGGGAAAACCTTTTTTTGGAGAAACGGGAATAGTATTTTTTTTTTTTTTTTTTTTTTTTTTTTTTTTTTTTTTTTGCTTCAGGACATGGGTGTGTGGTTTGGTTTATGAGGTGCGTTTGTGTGATTGTGTGAGAGAGAAGGAGAGGTGCCTTTGTGTATGGGAAAGGGTGTGCACGGATATGCAGGGGTATGCAGGAAACTATTTTAACAGTTAAGAACTAACTAATTTTAATGGTGTAATTTCCTGCCTTTTCCCAAAAAAAAAGCTAATATATAAAAATATATATTTCCCCCATTTCCCCCGATGTGAATGGAACAAGAGATAAATCTCGATTACTGGTTTAAGATTAATGTTGTGTGGCAATTAGTGCTTGGTGAAGTGACAAAGACCCAGAGCAGAACTGGGGGGCAATATAAGCCCTCACTTGACATTTGTGGCCTTGAAGCAAACACACACACGCACGCGCGCACACACACACACACACACACACACACACACACACACACACACACACACACACACACACACACACGCACACCACTCACTAAGGCATACACACACCCTTGCACATCCAGCTGAATTCCCCTGAAGCAGTTGACATTTACCCTGGCTGGATAATTGAGGAATAACATTTGCGTTACAATTTAACATGACCCCTGCCTTTAGATCCCTTTCATATTACCTTTCTGAAAATGGCTGCTGACACCCAGAGATGCTGGAGGTGGTGTTATTCTGGGCTTGGGAAGGGGCGGGGTGGACGGCTTTGGTGGTGATGGGATATTGTTAATGATATAAGAAAGGGAAGCTTATTATTACAGTGGCACAGTCAATGTCAAGAGGAACTGTTCTGCCCTTTTCATTCTCCGGTGAGCAACTATTAAGGAAAAAAGGTATTAAATGGGGGGAAAGACTGAGGCAGTGACATGCAGCCAGGGCTAAAAGTAAAGGTTAATGAATTGGCTGTTACCTGTGCGTGTGGCTTAACATTGGCCCATTCACAAGGGGACTTTACTGACTTGTTTTCCATGAAGCTGCATTAAAGGGCTCAGACGAATTTATTAAGTAGAGTGTTTTTTTTTTTCTTTCAGGATTGGTGTTTATTTCTGGGGGAAAATTAAAAAATTAAAAAATGTGAGGGCGAGGCTCATTTAAATGGGCAAGCACGTCTAATCACTATGAGTTTCAACGCTGTCTTTGTTGCAATGCTGTCTCATCTAATGGAAGTAGGGAAAGATACAGAAACGTTTCTATTAATTGCATTGGAGAAATAGAGAAAAGGCTTTTTTAAAGACTGACGTATATTACCAGTTATCTCCCTGAATATGAATATTCAAAACCAATATCCAACAAAACATTTTGGCAACATTAGTTTTTGCAGTCCAGTATCGTTTCAACCATATTCTGAGAAGACACCAAAGGGTGGATTTCTCTTTTAAACAGCCAAAAGGCTGTGTCTTCTATTACTAATGCATATGGTCACGAATGGTCCTTCTAGAAAAGTTGGGATTCACCAGGGTCTCAAAGAAACAGATAAAAACCCAACAGGGATGAATTACTGGACATAGTGAAGGTGAGAGAGGAAATACAAAACCAGCCAAACCGAGATGACAGATAAACACCGTGTTTACAACTCCAGGAGATGTTGACCCTAAAGGAAGATTTGACTTCTCTTCTCAGTGTTTCCTGTATGATACATCAATGAGGACAACGAGGTCCAGCTACTCTTTTTTCAACCTGTATGCAATCTGAAAGATTTATCAGGAAAGGACATACAATCAATCAATCAAATTTGTTCAACTGTTTCTTTGTCAAAGCAGATTTGGATCAATGCCCTGAACAGATTTTCTAGAGGGAATAAAAAAAAACTTTAAAAACCCCAAACGAGGAGAGATTGATTCCATGACCGCATGGGGTAAAGGAGAGTACTGGAAAAAAGCATGATCGTAGAAGCATGTAGAATAAATAAAATGAATAATGATGGGATGCTCGCAGCACAGCCACTGCAGCACTCCGTGGACGGTTGGAGGGATAGCCAACAGTGCACCACAGGTGGTTAGCTCTTGGTTCTTGCTGCCAGGGCTACACTGGACCCGATTCCCCTCTTCGGGTTGGCTACGTATTATCTCTCCCCCGTGCCAGGGAGAGGGGGTGGGAAAAACTCTTGAAAAGAAAGATATGGTAAGCAGATGACATTCAACGGGAGGGAGGGTCCATGAACTCAGTGTTTAGCGTTGTGCGACATTATGTAGCCTCAGCAGGAATAAACTGTGGCAGCATACAAAATAAAAAACAATGGTGTGATGGCGAAAGTAATGTAGCATTGAAGGGGATGGAAGTCCTTCCCGCATCCCACAAGCGCGGCCAGACCAATGGGGATGGGCCCACCAATAAGGAACCACAGCGAGGAAAACACTTTGCACCTAAAGATTCTAAAGTCAAGTTCAACATTTTACCTCAGCGCCCAAATTGAGCTTAAGGACAAACTGAATAGATTGGTTGTTTTTTTCACTTGGATTTTAATATTGAGATGGGTCTGATTCCCGGACAGAATTTGGTTAACTTTTCCATAGTAGTGGGGCTCCATGTGAGAAGGTTCTACCACCAGATTTTTATTTTTGCTACTCTTGGGACAGTCAAATAAACAGCCTCATATGAGCGAAGTAAGCTCCAGGGATTGCAGAGAACTAGTTTCTTTTAAATACATTGATGCCTTGAAAGTGGGAAGTAACACCTTGTAGTTAGCATCCCTTCACTGGTCACCCATTGAGCACAGTGCAAAAACGGGTGAGTTGTGGACACACATATATATATTTTTATTTTTTTGCTTTGACTAAGATCCTAGTGGCAGCGTTTTGCGCAAGTTGTAAGGGTTTTGTCACAGTCTGTGGGCTGTTTGAAAAAAAGGTCTAGTCTACAGATGACTAAGATCATGGATAAGTTTTTTCTGCATCCTTTAGACGGAGAACATGCCAGACTTTAGAACTGTGTTCAAATTAGAGATCTAGGTTGATGGTTCTTTGGTAAGAAAATAGGGAGGCACTGAATAAACCATCAGAATGATTCTGTTACGATGTAACTGCATGTGCTATTTGCAATAGAAGTCCTAAAGCCTTACATAAATTGCTTCCTTGTTCTAGTTGATGTGATGTTTCAGATAACTATTATCCTGCCTTTATCTGCTGGATTGATTGTAATTAATTATGTTCAAAGCATCCCTCTGCGTTTTCCGCATATCACATAGATTTTCTTGTTTTATCATGCATCCCAATTTATTTATTTTTGACAATAAATATTAGGACTTAACACAATACTTACCATATTGAAGAGCTGTAAGCATAATCCGCTATACTATGATACACACACACACACATTATATATATATATATATATAAATAAAACATAACATGTTATCTTCTTTTATAGGCTATTTAATAATGTTACAAGACTATGACAATATTTTTTTTTAAAGCAACAACAACATCAGCATCCCAACAACAGTGAAAACGGAAAAAAATCTCTTGAAGATGCTTTAAGTCCAGTACTCTCAGTCAAATGTGTGAAGACTGAACAAGCACAAACTTCCAAACACATAATTACCAAATAATTTTCACCTTAGGTATTTTCTTTTTTCTCCGAAATTCTGCACAGGTTTTTTTTTTCTTTGTAAGAAGCTAGTTTCCATTCATCTATTGCCGAGATATGGCTCTTTGTCAGATTGCCACCCCAGCTGATAAATGACTGAAGACTGACTGGTACACTTTATTAAAAAGTAATAACAATTTTTGTAGTCAGCCTTCATGTCGTTAGGACCTCATGAATCAAAGGACATTGGCTGTCTGTGTCTGATAAATGCATCGTTTACCGGCTGAGGAGTTATTTAGGACTGGCTATTAATTTAAATCACATTTATCTCTTGTGAATTGGGGATTGCTCAGATAGGACTGCAAATGACCAGTGGTGCAGCTAACTGCACATCATTTATTACAAGTGCCTACAACATTAAGCACTACGTTAAAAAGGATTATGGGTAATCTAGACACAACCATTACAAATTTTACTGGAACATAAGATAACGTCTTCCAAATCAACAGAGCTCACTCGCTAAACTAAATTCTTCCTTTGTCCGTTTCATTCAACTGCTTCAGTTTACATGCTGTTGTTCAGTCTTATTGGAGCTGATGTATGTGATCTTTCCCTGGCTAGCAGGTACATACATTTCTGTTCGGAACGCCTTGCGTATCCTGGCGAATACAAAATCTTGTTTTGTACTGTTGTAAGTTGTCTTTGAATGCTTCAAGAATGAACTGAGTAGCTCATTTATTTTCCTCAATGTAAACATATTTTTTGGATGATACATAGCGAAAAGCTCTCTCTCTCTCTCTCCGGATGTATCTGGGAGGGACGTTTCATAGAGTTTCAGCAGTGCCTCTGCAGCCAAGCTTTGTCACGATTTGAAAAAAGTAAAAATAGTTTTGATGTGTAGTACAGAGCTAAAATAACTGCAGAAAGACTGGTGTGCATCAAGCAATGCGTCACTATGGACGATTGTAATACATTTTTGGGGAACCGGAGAGGTTCACTTCTTTTATCTAAAAACATAACGAGTGGTCTGATTGGCCCTAGCAGACAAACGGCAGCAGACCCTCAGTCCTACACTGATGTCTGCGCTCTTCTGAGAATCTGTGACTGGTCATCCAAATATATATTTTGATAGATTGACTATTAAATCCATAAAGGTTAGTCTTCCCAAAATAAGCTATCCTATTGAGTTTGTGTCTTTGATAACGTATCTGTTACTTTGCAACACAGAGGGGTTTGTCCAAAAATCTAATCAAAATTGAATGCAATAGCAGACAATTATAACGGACAACAATCTGGATATCATGAATTTATCAGAAACGTGGCTGGAACCGGGAAAATTTATTCCAAAAATTTAGTCCAAAAAAGTTGCAGTGGTGATGTTGCAACAATTTACAAATTATGATTCCGAAGTTTTGTGTCTATACTCAATTTTTTTTTTCAGCTTTGAAGTACTTGATGTAAGATTTCTTCTAGTGAAAGACAATGATTTCTGTCTTTTCCACTATTATTGGTGAATGTTTATGGATCTGTTCAATATATTTTAATGATCCCTCTTTTTAATGCCATTTTAAAAATATAACCAGAGCAGCATTATCTCGGTTTCTATGCTTTTGCTACCTGTAGAGTAGAATGTAATTTTTTCTGGTAGCACACAGATTTGTAACAAAACCTTTTTTTTTTTTTTTTTGCGTATATTCGTCTGCGATAAATATATTTGTTTGGATATTCAAACAAATACATCACCCCAGTCAGAATCACATCGCTGTATACCTAGTGCTGAGGTCAAGGTGTTCCTTCACATTCTCAGCATCCATTGGTCTAGAACCCTTGTATTTACAGTCCACTACAATCCCCTCAGGTTACTTCACTCATAAGATGCTTTCTGAGCATGATTTCAAATTTTGTTGGAGAATCAGGCTAAATCGCAGTATTTAAAACCAAATCTGTTCAGTTTGAGCTTTCCTCTCTTTGACATCTCTATTAGTTAGCCCGTCCCCTTTAGTCTGGAAGGACATTTTTGCTTTTGTGTGCTGTCATAGTTTATTCTTGTCGGGGCTACGCAACGTTGCACAACACTAAACAATTAATTCATAAAGAACGACTATGGCACATTTATATTATATATTAAATAATCTCCCCTTGATTGTCATCTGCTTACCATATTTTCCTCTACTTGAGCCTTTGTCCCGCCCCTCTCCCTGGCATGGAAGAGATAATCTGCGGCCAATATGAAGAGGGGAATCATCTCCAGTGTAGTTCTGGCAGCAGGAACCAAGAGCTAACCACCTGTAGTGCACTGTTGGCTATCCCACCAACCTTAAAGTGCTGCAGCTGCTGGGTTCTCTTGACTGCCTTTGCGGTTAGGGAATACTCTTCCAGTTATTCTTGTTTAGCTCCGGGTTTTCTGTTTATCCATTTTGTAATTTTATTATTTCTGGAAAATACTGTTAAGTTCTGTTAAACACTTTGTGACATATTTGAAAGAAAAATGTGCCATTACATATAGCCAGCAAAAAGTATGATTTTTTTTCCTTCATCAGTGTGCCTAGTCCAGGCCTGGAGTGCATTGGCCATTGTTTTTCACTTTTTTCACATATTCTAAAGTGGGAAAAACACAGTCTAAGCAGAGCATTGACTGGTAGAATCACAAGTTTCTGAACAGAAGTACTCAGTTGTATTCTTAAAATGGCAGTTAGGTGAGCACTCTTGTCAAAATTTGCCAGCAGAAAATCATTTTACCTCCCTCGGTTGTTAGTGTTATGTATCTGTTCATTACCAAAACGTTTCCTTCATCATATACAATACAGATATGTATGCATTGGCAGTGTATGCATATCTGTACCATCAGTTGTTTGAGCCTTAGTTTACCTGTGTTTCTGTCTATAATTCATGCCATTGAAATATAGTTGGCCTCTATTGGTGAAGCCCCATGACGGTTTAGAAAATATGCAATGAAGGGGAAAAGTTTGCTGTCGTGTGAAGACAGGAAAATATTTAAGGAATATAAGATAGAAAGGCTGTAATATATATA
>JAOYSI010000008.1:1795147-1811313 GCA_025775065.1 Hiodon alosoides
AAATCTATTACTTCTAACCTTTTAACTCTTTTTTTTTTCTTTTTCACTATATCCCTTCTTTGTTCCAACAATCTGTCTAACATGCAGCTGAGATCCAGTGGTCTCAGAGTATTTTTCAGTGAGTTCCATAGCAGTTGCTGGAGTTTTGGCTGTGAATGTGTTTTCAGGTGAAACTCGTACTGGGCGTTGCAGGACCTGACAGCTCCGGGGCAGATCTTCGGTACTCAGTCCTTTATTGAAGGATGACACCTCTCAGGATTGGATGTGCCATGCTGGGGGCTTGATAGATAGTGTGTATGCCTAGGTTATTTGCAGGAGAATGATCTCTGCGTTGTTCCCCCAAAAACATCATTCTTTGTTTAGCAGAAAACAACTTTCAGTTGTGTCCTGCTTCTCGGGGAAGGAAGCATGTACCTAGAAGTAGCTGTAAAGTTATCTGGTTAAATTGGGTTTTAAACAGCTGGGGTGGATTCAACCGGTCAGGTATATGTCTTCCACCTAGTTCCTATTAAGATCTCTCTCACATGTGTATTCAATTTTATTTAAAAGAGGAGTACATTAGAATTTCTCAAATATTATATTTAAAAAAACACATTCAATAGCCACAAATGTAAAAAATTCTGTGAAACCAGACTGATAAGAAATAATTATTATAAGTAATATTTGTTGCGAGGGTATTTACTCAAATCGCAGCTCAATTCAGCATGAGGCAAAACAGTAGGAGTCAGAACTGTTATTAAACCAAATCCCTTCTCATTTTCGGGCTAATTCTAATGAAGTGGCCACAAATGACTTCATTTTGGATGAAGTTAATTGGATTTGGTGGTACAGCGCCGCACTTCCTTCTGGAAACTTCTCCGTGTTTCCTCTGGTTTGAACAGTGTCTGGGCTTTTGTGTCACCCCGTTAGCCCAGACTTTAATTAGATCTGGCACCCACCTCATTATGATAAACGCTGAGATGATGAATGGAAATGCAAATGGGTGAGAAGTGGCAGAACCATCAAAGCTGAATATCATTAGTGGTTTCCTTCTGTCAAATCGATCACTGTCAGGGGTGGCTCCCTGTGTCCTGCTCTAACAACAGACCAGGACGGAGTCAGGAGGTGAACTTAAATATACTGTAAACTGCTATTAACTTCAGCTGGAGTCAGTTTTTACAAAAGTCTTTTTTTTTCCTTTCTTTATCTTACTTTGTTCATCCATGCACATGTTACTCTGCATAAAATAATGGAAATGAGAAAGATGCCTGAAGTAAAAAAAAATATATATATTTTATATCTGAGAACATTTAAACAGTTAATCATTTCCATATACCTGTGAAGCCTAAACGTGGTATCCTGGTCGTTTGTGTTTACGTTAGAGCTGTCCACCTTGACAAGTTTTATCATTAATTAATTGTGATTAAAGAACTGGAGAATCTTTTGTACAACAACAGGTTTTTTTTTCTTTTTTTCTTTTTTCTTTTTTCTTTTTTTTAAGATACAAACTGCTACCACACGAGAGCCACTGGTTTCACTTCGCTGCCAAGTTCCTGCGCTGTGCAACACAAGAGGCCGTGTATCCGATACCGCGCGGGCAGTTTTACCCCCGATCAGGTGAGGTCTTCGATTACAGGGGGTGTGGGAAGGTTATGTGGAGCGCGCGTGTGCGGTGGAGAGGGGGGGGGGGGGGTGCAGTGGCATTGCAATTCCCCATGCCAGCCACACTTGGATCCCCTGTCCCGCTTTACCTGTAACCTTGCCACCGCTGTCATACAGGCTGCGTCAGGGCAGTAGCCACAACAACAAGGACAAATGTCACAAGTCGACTCTTCTTTTTTTCCTTTTTTTTTCCCTCTTTCAATTATTTAGAGTTTGGTGTCAGACAAAGCTGCCCTGGCTCCACTCTGTCGTGTAAAATGAACCGCTCGCTGATTTAAATCTTTTCTTTTCTTTTTTCATTTGTCCTTTTCTTTTTTTTGTCCCAATTAAGCATGCGCAGGGGTGCAATGGATTGTTGGAAATGGGCACACAGGTGAATGAATTGCAATGAGTTTCGACTCCAGGGATGAAAAATAAACACAAACAAGATCAGTGATGAAGCACTGAAGTTTGCAGGGTTGTTTTTTTTTTTTCATCTTATTGTATCACCGCTGCGTGATTTCATTGTAGAATAGCCATACGATAGCCAGACGGTGTGTGACATCCACTGGTCACATTTCATACCGGCACAGCCCACTTCATGACTTTTAAACCTGGGTCCCACGCATAATACGCTTTATTATATTTTAGACACTTCAAAACACTTGCAGAAATTAAATAGTATGGATGACAAGTAACATGTCTGAAAACAACTATATGCCATGGTTTACATATATATTTTGAAGGAAAACATTCAAAAAGTTCAAATTTGTTATTGTAATTTTTGACATAAGCATATATATGTATTATGGACAAGGTCCTAATATGAAAAAAACCAAGAGTTTCTTCCAGTCGGTCCCTGTTCATCTTTGACTCATTGTAAACTGTTTTTTTAAACGATTTTTGTTTAAACGAGGTTGGATGCATTTGCATGTGAATGGAATATGATGACTGAGACATGGGCGACTCTATCCTTGTGACCAACAGTATAAGATTTACTCATGTATAACTTACACAGCTGTCCTTGAGGAGGTAATTGGATAGCGTCTGTGCCTCAAAGGTCAATCCAGTTATTGCACTTAGAAAAAAGAAACGGCGCAGGGTTGTTACCGTGCTCACGCGAACAGGTAAAAGGATTTCTCCCATTGGATGGCTTTGTTTATGCAAAGGGTCATTCTGTCCATGGGATCGCAGGCTGAGGTCTGTCTCCCACTTTTACTCAAATGACTCCAGGGCACGTAACCAAGGGTTTTAAATGGGACCAGGGATGCCTAAACTTTGATCCTGCGTTGTTACATTTTTATAAGCCAAAAATAAATAAACTAATAATAATAAAAATCAATAACTGGAACTTCAGTCTTGGTAATTTGCTTCCAAACATTGCATGGCAGGTTGTTAATAACTCCCTAGCTGTTGGCAAGAGGTTTCCTCCTTAATTATACCAGCCAGCTGGCAACCCAGCCATGAACACTGTTTAATAACATTTACAAAATACAGTAATAAACAATGATTAAAAATGCAAGTACCAGTAGATCATTTTCTATAGTGTCTAAATGAAGAACAACATAAAAACATGTTAAATTATTAGCAGAGTTGAGCGAAATGGGCACAGCTGACTCTGCTAATTTCACGTCGAAAACTATTGACTTCAGACACCCTCACAGCCAGACAATGAGCTCATCTTATAAGGGACCTTATTTGTAATCAAATCTGTCATTAACTATTCATTGGATCAAAAGTTCACCGGCCATTGTTGCTGCGTCAAGCAGACCGTTAGGGACTCACTGGATGAAACTAAATTAGAGTGAGGGGGCGCTGCTAATAAATTATTTCCAACAGCTACTCTGCTTACAATTTTTTGTCTATGAGGAGGTCAACTTCACGACTAGCAGCAGAGCAACTTTTGCATTGTTTTGAATGAATCCCAGTCATGATAGAAATGTGGCACCGATGCAGAGTCTCGGTCTGGAGGTGTACATGTGATGCGATGAACAGTAAACCAGATTTCAAAATGATATTGAGTCTAGGGCTTCGAGCACGATGTGTTATCCGTGTGTACGTATCCATGAGAGATAATTCATTAATGGAAAATAATGCCCTGGATTTGTGGAAAAATAAGGAAAATGGAAATATAGTCTTGAGGAAAGGTTAGTTAAGAATTGCATGAAGAGATAGATATCTACATTCATTTTCTTGGGCTTTCATTGTAACGAGATTAGCTGAGCATTACACAAAGTCCATGCTTACCATTGTTTGACAATTATCCCTTTGCTCACAAGACCGAATAGTTTGATCCTTTAATGCAGAATGCGGCATGTTCACCGCATTGTCTGCCAATTTGCCTTCACATTAACAACTCTACTTGCCCTATTTTTAACGTTTGACATAAAACACTTGGTATTATAACGCTGAATGTTTTGCCAAAGCCTGCGGGAACGCAACAGGCAATCATCTGCCGAAAGACATCTTATTCATAGTTAGCATTTTCAGGTTTTTTTTTTTATTTAGTTTTTTGTGGCTCACCATCATTTTGTTTTATGTGACGCGATTTCATTCTGCACTAATACAATATACTGTTTCTGTTTCTCCTCCCTGCTCTTGGCCATCGCTCTGCTCACAGATTAAAAGAGACAAAATTCCCAGCACAGCAGAGAAAAAGGAAAAAAAAAAGGTAAACAGGCAACGTGATGGGTCTTGTTTGACTCAAGGGAAGCACCATGGGATTTTTATGGACCCTGTCCTACATTTAAATATTTCATATTAAAACCCACTCTGATTTGCTGTCCTGTGTCTTGAGGATGTATAGCCTCCAGCAAAACACTTTTAAAGTTGAACAGACGACGTATCTGGACATTCAGTCCAAAATAATCGACAAGACTGGAAGGCTCATCAAGAAGATGAAAAGCAAAGATAAAGTAATACTTAGCTCTGCAAAAAGCTTCATGTTAAAAAATAAATAAATAAAATAAAAAATGCCAATAATTTGATGGAAATATCAATTTTAAAAAATTTGAACTTAATTAGCTGACAAAAAAAAAATAATTTCATAAAATGAGAACATGATGTTTACAGCGCATGCGTATACAAATATAACAATAAGAAGTGAAGGTAACTGTGAAGTAAAGGCTTACGCTTACATATCATAACATCTGAATAATTGTGCCTTTACAGTCAGTTTTATTATTTATGAATTATACCAAGCACTGAATTCCTGAGCTGACATGACATGCATCCAGCCACCACATATCCGCCCCTAATCCAACGCAATACAAAACACAACTGCAGTTGATTGACATACAGCACTTGATTGACATATAGCCAGCAGAAAATCCATTTGCGTTTCTATTTAACGATTACAGGTTATTAAACTTCAAACACATGAGATACTGTAACAGTCCTAGTAAACTCCCAGTGAAAATGATATCCTGATAAGTTGCTTGTGGATACATTTCTGCACAGGGGACAGAGTTTAAGATGTCAGGATTTACATATAAGCTCCAGTTATTGGGGGATGGGAATACTGGAATGCACATCCCGTATGGGAAGCCAGGTTACCCAGAAATACCAGGTTGAGAAGCTGTGTCCAAGCAACGCAAACAGCAATGCCATCTAAAACTATATCCACAACAATCTAAGTAACAGGGTTTCCCTCCTGTTTAGAATTGAACATACCAAAACACATATATATTTTTTTTTAAATCACACGCGCACACTCAGGATTGTGTGGTCAAGCCCAATTATTTATCCTGGAACATGATGGGCTCCTGTTGGAATAGACATTGTTTCTGTTTGAATTAATCTAAACGCTTTGAACGTAAACATCGCAGGTCATGCATAATATCGGGGGGTGCATTCTTCATGTCATCGGTGTAGCTCTGGATGTGTTGGGAGTTTTCACAGTCACGTCTCCCTGTAATAAAGAAAGTGGACCACAAACCGGATTAATTAGCAGATAAGCAACGTTCTCTGTGTAGGACAGTGTTCAGAAATGTATGATGGGTTGTCGCGCATGGTTTCATTTGTATTCAGAATTTGATCGCGAGAATTAAAGAAAAGTGGAAATGAAAGTTTTCCGAATATCTTACGATGCCAGCATGTTTCTGCAGGCTGTGCGGTGTATTATACAACGAGAAGGTGGTGATGATTTGGTAAAATAAACAGGCTACATTTTGGTTACAGTTTACACAATACACTCTGAAGCAAAATATAGTTTTTATGTATTCTGTCATTCGTACGTCAGAGAGAGCGGGGAGGAAGGATAAAACAAAGAATACACTAATATTTTTGGGCTGCTGGGTGTATGTTGAGACACTGCGATCATGTTGTTGTGTACCCGAGCAAGGTGCCTACCCTGAATTTACTCAGAAAATATTTAGCCAAACAGGTATCACTCCGTTGTAACTTTTTGTTGGCCCTTGATTAGGGTGTCAGCGTAATGAAGACATTATAACAATTGAGTAACAATAGTTAGTAATACTTAGATACAGTCTTGTTCATCACATCTTGTTACATATTGTTACGGAGTTGTTATTTACCACTTTGTTTTCTTTTTAAATGAATGATTCATTTGTTTTTAAAAGTTCAATTGTCAAAACAATGCTCTAATTAATTTTGGTAGTACAATCTCATCTAATGCAACAGATGAAATACAAACAGAACCTCAGCTCGCCATATCAATATCAGAACAAAAAAACAAACACATCATCTTTCTGCATTATCTCTGTTTATAAAAGTCTATTTTTGATATGGCTCTATAATATAAGAGGAAAACTGTGTAATGTAGTTTGTGAAAAAAATAAATAATTTCACTCCTGTTATGATATACAAATCATTATCCTTGCAATGAGCTTCCTCTATGCTCTAACTGTATATTTTAACAGGTACACATATAAACATTTCTGAATTCTTCATGAAAACAGAGGGCTGTCGTCTGTATTCCCTTTATGCTTGACCCAATAACACATTCTTCAGGTTTGTATGGAAACGTTGTTTCTGACCAATGGAACAATATTTCTAAAAGGGGTGTTTTGCTTGGTTTTTATGATAACTTCTAAATCTAAATGCGTTTTGATATGCACGTCTGTGGTCAGTGTCTTACCATAATCAGTTGTTTTCTGCTGTATCTGTAGAACGACATTACAATGTAAAACAATGTATAAAAAGCAGTATAAGTAAAATACGATAGGCGAGCCAGATCATCTTAATTCCAACACATGCATGGCCATTTGTCAAATCGCAGTCACTGTCAAACATTAGAACCATGACTTTCACTTGACCTTTTAATGTATGATATTCTCTGCTGCCGCCTTCACTAGATGGTGGGAACATTGAAGAACATTGGAAGAGCCGAAACTTTGAAGCAGACGGAAAATCGTGCCGGGACTTAAGGGGAACCGCACTGGAGCCTCCGCTGTTCCGGGGTCTGATCCTGGGTGCCTCACTGTCTTAAGCCCGCCAAATTGATTGCATCAGTATTCCAGTTTGTGCTTTACCTGAAGCGAGGAACATCCTGTCCGGTACCCCACGGCGCATTACCAGCTGCCCCTACAGCTAGCGACAGTCACGAAACAGCCGTACACAATGTCAAATTGCCGTTGAAATAAGGCTGGCGGACGGTAATTGATTTGGACCTTGGCTTCTTTGAGGGCCGGCACACTGTAGCCAAGGGTATATTGCACACCCCCCCCCCCCCACCCCCTCCCTACACTTCATTTTATTAAAGGTATGAGGGCGATGATTTAGATGTATGTTTTTCAGAGGGGGCAGAGGTTATTTCTTCAAAGCTGATGACCATCTTAATGCACAGTGATACCACCCCAACCCCTTCCCCCAGCCACCCTCATAGGTGCGGTCTGATATGAAGAAGAACGTGCAGCCCTGAGGAGAGAAGTGGGACAGCCGGAGTTACATAGCTCAGCATGTTTGCAGGAAATCCAATTATTCTTTTGAAGCTTTGAATTCAAAAGTGGATTCAGAAAGTCCTAAAGCAATTATGACTTGCAGAGAAAAGAGTGGCTGAAAATGCCAGGAGCTACATGCAGTATTGTATTATCTCTCTCTCTACCCCCTCTTTCTCTCTCTCCCCCTCGCTCTCTCATATTCTTTAATACCACCACCTTCCTCTTAACACAGTGACCTAGGCACTTACACTGAACATATGGAGGCCATCAGTCAGGTTCACCATAAGACTTCCACCAAAGACCTTCTCCATAAAACAGAATAAAATGTTAACATCGGTATTAGCCGTTTATTGTGTTTTGGAAGCAAACTGAAATTAGCAGGTCAGGGAAAGAAATGTCTTGTCTCATCTTGATGCCAGGGGGAGTTTATACTGCAATTACATGTCGATTGTTTGTAAAACAACATGGAGGGATACTACGAGCGTCTGACAATCTCAGTACACCTGAGCTTCTGCACTGTCTTACACACATGGAAGTTATTAATGTAGAGAACAATTCATTTCGAACCAAGTTAAATTTAACTTCTAGCTATGTTGCAACAAGGCCAGACGAGAGGTTTGGCTATTACAGGAGAGATACGTCCCTCACTGGCACTTCAAGCCTGGCAGAATTCAGGGACCCTTGAAGCCATCAGGAGACTCTTGTTAGAGGCAAGTTGAGTAAACCCAACCAACTAAATCCACCCCAGCCTGAGTGGTGCTCTGCCAACTGCTTGCCGCCCCTGGGGTCTCCTGGTCGCACTCGGCAAATGACGTGCGCTCAATTCAAACCTGAAAAAATCCAACTCGGGGCTCAGTCTGAACTCGGGTGAGTGCCTTTATCGACTAAGCCATTTGGGAGCCCAAGTTTCTTTGACATTGTCATAGTCAATAATACATACTTAAGCCTTTCAAGTGTACTGTGGGGTTTGAGGATCTGACCAATGGTAAAAGAGTTATCTGGGCACGTACTGGGCCATAAACGGATTTGAAAACTTACCGCTGTGGATGCGCGTCAGAGTGCACATCATTCACAATGGGGGATTTTTTCAGTATGATTATTGTTAGTTGCCTCGATAAAGGCACAACACAGGCGTATCACTGTCAAAAGAGTGCAATTCTGGATTTTAGAAGGGTAAGATCCAATCTTGGAACTGTAAGTAAACCAAAGTAGATTTGGTCAGACCATGCTGTTTGCTGTCCAATAAAATATGTTAAGGAAGAGGTAGAGGCTAGTTGAACGCTGAAAAAAATAATAATCATAAAACTTAATTTAAAAAAATTACAGCTCAGTGTACAGCTCTGGGTCAACAACCCCCATTGTGATAAAAAAATATGTTTTAACCAATTGAATGCCGATCGACTAATTACCAATGTGTGGTGGTAAAGAAACAATGCTGTAAATACTGGAGCTGATAATGAATCAATGGTGCACGCATGCCCTTACTACTATATATCTGAAGTTACTATTATGTTTAATTATGCACATTCAACGATATTTGATGTCATTCTGGAAGATTCTTTAATAAGGCGTGTTGATTATGTTCAGCATTTGAATCGCTATTGATATCCAAATTAATTCACAGAAAAATGATTAAAATTATAGCTGTAAAATGGCATCTGAGCCTCGGATTGGTTTGAAATCCCACGTGGAATCCTTAGAATGCAAGACTCTTGTTTTAATTTTAATTGAACTGAATGCTATTGCACTCAATAAAATGAAACAGGTACCGTCTACATCACTCGTCAGATTGGAGTGCTCAGTCTAATTTACATATCTGTTTGCGATGAGAACACCCTGAAGAAAAAAAAAAACTGTTAATACATCAAGCAATCAATCAATCTGACAGATCTGAAATAAACAAGATGGAATGAAGAAGCTGCCTGTTTTAGCCCAGGTGTCCCTTTGATTCTTATCACGGTGTAATCTGTCTTTAAACAGACGAACAAACCCGCTGCAAAACAGCGGTTGATTGCACATCATAAATACATTTTATACATTTTTAAAGTTTCGCAGACTTGTATAATCAAATGAAGGACCAGGCTGCCTGCTTTATTACTGCGCCGGCAACTTCCCGGGACCTGTTTTGACTGCTCTAGCAACTCTGACCTGTTTTGACTTGCAGGGGATTGCATAAAATAGCCTGTGTTATAATAAAGTAATGAACTGTCTTAGTTAAATTCCTTAGTGATTCATGATATTTTAATGATCCGCTTGGGGAGAAGAGGGAACTTAATATCAATTTAAATTACAAGTGTGTGTGTGTGTGTGTGTGTGTGTGTGTGTGTGTATGTATGTATGTATATATATATATATATATATATGAATTAAAGGATACATTACAAATAGTTTTACTGTTTTTTTTTCTCGAACAGAAAAAGGCTTTGTAATTTTTTATTTATATATTCATTTTTTTTATTATTTATTTTATTGAAAGGTATGTACCCATCCGGTGTATTTCAGTTGCTGTTACCTGGGAGAATATGAATGTTCTGGAGACAGAGCACCAAGTAATAACCCTGGTCCCGCGGAGTGGTATCCCCGAAGCCTGAAACGGAAAGCTGGATCTCCATTCTGTTTTGGAAGTTTGCATGCGCGGGTCAAAGCAAAGGCAGCCGCCAGGCTGTGGCCGCCCCCCCCCCCCCCAAGGCTCCTGCTGCTGCGCGTTCAGTGGGGAGCGCTGACCGCTGTGAGAATCATAAACCTCTCGGTTTGATGATCAACTGAGCAGCAAATTAATTAATCATCATTTTATGCCTCATCAAGCACTTTGCCGAGACTCGCAATGGGGGCTGCCCTAATTAGCCGATTGGAAAGGCAATTGTTTTGTTTAGCTAGGTGAGCGCTCTGCAAACAAGGGAGGCTTTGACAAGTTAATAAATATGTCATCTGTCAATGTCAGTTGCGGTGATGTCTCTCCACCTGTAAAGGGCCGGGAATCCACTCAGTGGGATGGGGAGCAACGATCATCAGAGGGGGGGGTCAGAAGCATGCTTTGCCGTGTCCACAAGAAATGCGCTGTTCCATCAAGTCTCCGCCCCCCCCCTCCTATTCTCTTTGCCAGAGCAGCTGCAGTTAAACTTGAAGGGGGGGGTGTCTACTGAAACGTTTGTCGGTATTTGAATGATATGGAAATATCCCAGATTACTTACTCAACAGATACGATCGAGTACTTTTCAGGCTACTGAAAATCCCTGGGATGTCGTCCCTACAGCTATGTAATGGTACCTGTCAGGGTTGCCCGTTCATGCAAGTTACATACAGTATCAACCGCATTTACACAACAGTTTGTCCAACTAGAAAGTTATCACACTAAAGGCCATTCAACGTCTCAGGGTACTGTGAGTAAACAAAAGATACTTAATTACATTCAAATGCATTAGGGAAATAAAATGAAGAGGGAAAATTTACTCAAACTCTGCGAGACAGGGCGTTTCTGCCCTTTGTTATTGCGGTAACGATAAATATAAAAAAAAAGGTCTGTATATAGCCATAACTTGTGTGTATACGTTTATGGTATGCATTCTGCACAAGTTTCCTCGAGAAAGAAGGAATATCTGCAACATATTGAAACGTTAGGCAGCAGTTGTTACTGCTAACCTTCAGTTATTTTTTTATTTGGTCCATTTTACTGTGAATGTCATTTATTTTTCCGATTACATTATATATACATACATATTTAATATATATATATATATATATATATATATATAGATATATTAAATGTGGTCATGCCCATAAAGCATTATTGAATTAAATTTAATAGAATTGATAGAGACGGGAAGGAGACTGAGAAAAACACCTTGCATACAAAAAAAAAAATGTCTTCCAAACATTCTGTGACCCACTGCTGTGCTGTTGGCATCTGTGGGAATTGGAGAGAAGAATAGGCTACACAAAATGACCGTATCATCTCGCTGTGTCGGCGGGTCTTGAGAGTGGAGTCAGAGCCGGCCAAAACCTGTAAAAGCCTTAACATTGTCAGTACAAATTTTTCTGCTCATGACAGAAAATTACATTTTGTACTTCATCCAGAAGGCTCCCCAAGCCACGCCATCGGCCGGGAAGGATAAGCAGATGTTGCAGCCTGAAGTGGGATTGGATCGTTTGCCTCTCCAAACAGCCCAAGGGGAGGACCAACAATACCATGTGTGAGAAGATCCAAGCTACAAAGGTAACCTAGCCTGCAGTCCTTTCTATAGTGGTATGCATTTTGCACAAAAAAAAGAAGAAGAAGAATATTGTTATCTTTATTGCCTTGCTGGTCATGATTTGTTAAGGTTACCGGCAATCTTCAGCTATTGAAATGTGCCCCTTTACCATTTCTGTGATTTATTTTTTTTCTTATTGCAATACTTAAGCCTTTGTCTGTGTACCAAACAACTATTGTGTCAGTGAAACAGCATGTAGGACACATTTCTGTCGGCATAAACCCCATTTGCCATGTATTAAAAAACAAACACATTTTACAACATTTTGAGAACATTTGAACATTTCACTCTAGCATAAAGTTAGGTCGTACACACAGTTTTAATGACAGATTCACAAGAACATATTTTTAAAATGCATTTGTCATTGGATGTACAGATACGTTTGTTAGTACTTAATGAATTTGTTGTTCATTAGTTACAGAAGAGCAGAGCATTCATGATTTACAGTAGTGTACATTATAGCTAATTTTAAAAACATTGGCTTGAAAATATTTAGCTTTTATTATGTGATGCAACCATGCTTTTAAACCAAACACTATGATTGCCTGCAAAAACCAAAGCATCCGTTAAATGTGTTACGTTTACCCAACTTTAATCTCTTGTTAACTTAAAACCAGCCAAAATTATGGTAATTATCAGGATACTTCATTGTTTTCAGAAACCTGATAAAAAGTACAGGTCACCGGTATTTCCCTGCATGTGCTTGTTGTCCGAATACGCACATATTCTGGGTATTTTATTTGAGTACTCTGTTGCATAGATCATGTATTGACTTTGAATGGGTTCTAAAATCAGACTACGATCTTCCATATTCAGACTGAAGCCAGGTAAAGGAAGACGATCCTTGTCCAGAAACTGTAGTATGGACCATCTCAATACGCCCTGACAATTGACCCGAGTATTACCCTACAGGGACCACCCATTTAAAGGGTCAAAGAGCAGATTGGCCCCCTTACACATCAATCACTGGTCTCCTCTTTTTTTTTTTTTTTTTTTTTTTAAACCCTGCAACCGTTCCCCTACTGTGAAAATTGTCATGGTGACTGTGACTGCGGGAAGGGACGAACGTCCCCCAAGGCACTTGATAAGAACCAGGGCTTTTGAATGCCTCAAATAAGCCAGCTGGCCAGCTGAGCCCAGCGGAGACATACTTTATCATGTACAGTTTCTCTATCAGTAACAAAGTAGTAGAAGAAAAAACTGTACTTATCACATTATTGTTATTACCACTGGGACATGTGCACAGCAGATCAAATCTCAAGGAACAAGGGCATGAAAACACAATGAAACCTTGCTTTGTATGGAACGTGTGGGTTTAAACCAGTGATAAATCTGCTGTCATTTACCCTTCATAATGCAAAGATGGGGTCAACCCAAATCATTAATGTAATTATTGCATACGCTTTTCTGTGCCCCAGCTAGCTGCGTTTTCATAGCACGTCCACGCTCAACACTGACCAGGGACTCCTTGACTCTCTGCTTCGCTTTCAGCACAAAGGGGGTAAATAGGGCCGGTCGCCCAGAGACGGACTGCGGACCGAGGGCGTTATCACACCTTACATCAATTTTCTGCGTTCTTTATGGAGTACTAAACCAATGGATTTGGCAGGCTGTTGTCAGTCTCAGGGAGGAGTCTACACTCAAAGATGATATAATGGGAAAAATGTTATTTATATTAGCAATAGTTGTAGCATTACTATTAAACCGATGGTATTGTAGTGTTGGGTAAATACGACTCTGGATGCAGGAGCGTGTTCAATGAAGTGTATTTATTGCCTTTTTCTGTTATCTCAGCTTACACAGAGCCAACGGTGCGGTCTCTCTCCACTAACCCACCCAGAAGAATAGGCTCTGGCTAGCTAGTACCCCAGCTTGAAAAGAGCTTAAAAACCTAATTTGATTGGGGACGTAGCTTAATAGCCTGGCTAAAGAAAATCCTCACTTTATTATAGACACAGCCGACAAACTGGACCTGACTAAAGAAATGCTGTATCTTAAAAGCCTGACCTGACTAGAGAAACAGAGATACAGCTTAAAATGGACCGGAGACTTACGTGTATAATAATTTTATGTAGCAGGGTGTGTAACGGATTCAAAATCACTTAAGATTTGCTAATGAAAAGGTACTGCTATGTTCGGTAATAGTCTCTGCCCCCATTAGCTCACAAAACATGCTGTTCAATGCTATATGTGTGCATTAAATTAACGATCACATCCTCTAATGGTCAATAGAAATAGGTCCTATACTCAAATTATTATCAAATTTGTTTACAGTAGCGCTTGGAATTGACAGCCCCGCAGGAAGTCCCTTTGAGAACCACTGCTTGCACGTTCCTTTTTTTTTTTTTTTTTTTTCGTGTTTCAGTTATAGCCCGGAGAATCTCTCAAAATTTCCTGCGAAATGTATCTCTGCCATCTGGTCTTATCTTCCCATCAAATATCCTACAGAGACTCACAGGTGGGAGGTTATCGAGTGAGGAGTATAAAGCAATGTTAGACACAGTCAAACTATCCTAATACCCTGAGTACCCATTTGTCAAAAAGAATTGTGGTCAAGAATGCTATTAATAACCACAGCTGAAAGTCATCACCTCTCGCAAAGAAAGCTTCACTTCTTTTTTAAGGTTTTTTTTTTAAAGAAGGCCACTCTGCTCACTTCCCTGAAAGGCATATCACAGGCGTTTGATAAATCATCGTCCAGGTGCTGCTCCGATCTGTCAAAGTCAGACATTTTACTGCACTGTAGCGTTTATGTCAGTCACTGGGCTCACGTGCAGGCGTGTCTGTTTCCACTTGCTTACACCTTAATAAAGTGCAGCTCAAACAGCTGAATATTAAGGGGTTCTAGGGATTGAGAAACATATCATCATAATTATTATTTTTTTATTTTTTTATTTCTGTCCACATACTCCACAGACTGCACATTGAGAAATGTATTAAAACTGATTATCACCTGTAGTTTACCTGTACCGGCTTGTCAATATCATTATTGAGGTACTCTAAACTGGTCACAGACTCATTCATTTTGTAGATGCCCTGCAATCAGCTTTGACCCTACTGGTGCTTTTGAATCATACCAGGCAAACGTATTGAAATCTCTGAAACAAGTCAAATTTAAATTAGATGCTTCCTGTTGAAATTTCCCTTGGCCTTAAAAACGATATGCACATTATTTTAACGTTGATTATCAATCAATAAAATGTTAAGCAAAATTTTTCTAATGTATTTATTATGACTGCGAGGCCATCAGATCAAGTCCATTTTCTTGGAATTAAGACGTATTTTCTGTATCAGTCATGCTTAGGATTTGCTGTGCATAAATTAGAACTTGACAATAATATTACATCTGGCTGTGAGAACAATGGGGTTTCAAGACTGTATTTGACTTTATTCCAAAGAGTGAAGGAAAAATAAAAACATATTCCCAAACCAAGCGGTTACAAGCCTCTTGCTCTCGTCTCAGTTTCGTATTTGTGCAAGGGTCCGTGTGCATGAGGATTGCAGGTTTAATCCTTTTTCTCTCATTTATATTTCAGTTCATTTAGGGATCCTAGTCACGTTTGCCCCTTGCATTGGGATTATCTGGTCCGAGGAAATGTCACTGCTGTTTAACACGTAGTTGTATTTAAAAAAAATAAAAAATAAATAGCACACTCTTTGCTTCCGGCTACATGAAGGGTTTCTCCAAGACTTTGGATTCATGTGCATGCACGGCCACGAAGTGGCTAGCTTATTACCACCCAGGTGTTCTCATAACTCACCATCGAAGATGATTTACTTCGGCCTCCATTAGCCCCTCGAAGTGTCCCTTTGACGGGAAAAGATTTAAGCAGGTCCTGCAGACTAATTTCATGGGGAACGGCAAGGATACTTTTCATATTAAACACCTGTGTTGTCAGTTCAAACAGTCACACATCTTTAAACATAGGGTATATATATATTGAAGTAATGGGCGAGACTCCAGCTCACAGAGGTTCCTCTAGCTTTGTTAGCTTTTTAAGTTACACACTGCATTTATCTATCACTTAACCCCAGTGTCAGACATTTTAACAAGATTTAGTCTGTAGGGCATCAGTATTGCTTACAGAGCTCAAATTGAGTGTCGCAAGTGGTTGAGACACCTTATATTGTGATGTCTAGTCAGGGTTATGGAGAACTACGCAATGCTGTAATCCTGCCTTATTGACATATCAAACATTACTGACACCACATGTTAAATGTAAAACCTAGACTGTGTGCAATTTGAGATTATCACTTGTTGCTGTTTGGAATTGTTTCTTTAACTATAAATGATTCTGAACATTAACAATTTTGCAATTTTACATTTAAACGCTGTACGACTTTTCCACTATGCAGCCCTGGTAAGACAAATTACATTAAATTATTAATTTGCTCT